>CDFF01071546.1:54267-112348 GCA_000826265.1 Acanthamoeba culbertsoni
TTTTGGGCAGCCGTCGGAGGCGAGAGCAATTCGTCCGATTCGAGTTCGTCGGACTCGGAAAGCGAAGACGAGGAAAGCGAAAGCGACGACTGGATTTCCGAGTATGAGGGGGGGAAGACCAGCAACACGTTGTCTCGCTCGCGGTCGACCAATGCGGAGGAGATGCTCGCCACCTTCGCCAAGCAGTACCTTCACATCCTCGACGACAGCAAGGCTCTGGCCAAGGTTGATTCACTTCTCCCTGCTATCCCTCAAGAATGCCAAGTATTCACATACTCGGCTTCCCATCTGGTGTTTTTCTGTCGACAGTCTGGCGAAGAGGAGGAGGAGGAGCTGAAGGAGGTGCTTCAGTTGCGGACCCTTCAGCGGCTTCAGGAGCTCTCGCTGCAGCTGATCAAGTCTACCCAGCCGCAGCTGTCGACATCTCCGCCATCACCGCCGACGCCAGTGAAGGTCACCCGGTCGTCGCCCAATTTAATGTCGACAGCGTCGACAGGAATTAAGTCCCCCTCACTGAAGGAGAAGCGACGGAAGCGACCCACGACAGGTATGTCACAGACAGGCTGGCTTTGGTGTGCTCAGATATATATCTGCCCGGGAATGAATACTAAATTTCATTCCTAACTGTCGACAAAAACTAGGGTATGGCAAGTGCGTGGATTGGAATGGAACTTTCCAGGATATTCTGTGGGTCAATGAAGGAGACGATCGATCACTGATCGATCGGTACCGCGCCCTAAAGGACCTCGCACACGACTTCAACCATGCGGCGCGGACTTACGCCACGATCATCATCGAGGGTGCGTGTATCTTGGCCACATTATTGTCGACACGATATATCTTAACTTGATTCATGTCGACGACCAATCAGAGGCTTTCCTTCCCGACCACCAGAAGACGATACCTCCGAAAAATAGTTTGGGTACATTTTTCTTTTCTTTTCTTTTTCTTTTCTTGAAGAAATGGTGATTTGACAAACAACTCATGGTATCTTGGTACGGAAAGGCGGGCAAGCGGGAGGACAGAAGTATGTGCATGCCGGCATTCTCTTTAAATTTGGTACTGTTGCCGTGCAACACCGCTTACTTTTATCATTCGGCCATGTCCTTCGCCTGAACTATCATTCTTTTTCCACTCTACAGCCACGGATGCTGCAGGAATTTACGGCGGCGACGAATATGCGATGTATGGTTTCTACACTTTTCTATTGATTCCTTTTTCTTTGCGGTTATTTTTCTTTTTTTTTTTTGTAAAGAATATCAAATTATTATAACTTATATATATATATATAAAAACAGGAAAGCTGCGGGACACGAATTGAAGGGTTTGATTAATTTCTACAAAGTGCACCACTTCGGCATTTGCGTTCCGCTGATGACAATCATCGGTATTTAAAGAATGAGGAATAATGAATTCTTTTCAATGTTAAGGGATCCAAATTACCAATCATTGTGTGTTTGAATTTCTCCATAGATTACCGTGGCTTCCGATTGGTTGCCCAAGCGCTGCTTCCGATTGGTGACGATACGCTCGTCTACGGTTCTGCCGACGCCGGCGCGACTGTCCGAAACGACTCTCGGGAGGTATAAATTATTTATTATTATTGATTTATTATTATTTATTGATACTGAATTTATATAAAATTAAAATTTGAATGAAAAACTCTTGAAATATGACAGATTGAAAAGGCGATGGCAAGGGCGTGCTATGAACTTAATTTGGCAAAACACGCCGTGTATCCGAAACACGGCGCGCCGGTCAGCATGTACGGCCCTGGTGACATGGAAGGCCACTTCGGACTCGACGGGCGCTATTATCTGATTGGTAGATTTTTAAAAATAGTCATAGTCCTTTTTTTTTTAATAATAATAATAAAAAAAACAATTTACTGACATTCAAATCGTAACCGTGTTGTATCAGATTTTGCTCGAGTTTTCCCTCCCGAGACGCCCGAAGCAGGGTTCGTCTTGTTTTTTTTATATATATATATATATATATTATTATTATTATTATTATTATTATTATTATTATTATTATTATTGAAAATAACTTTAATTTTATTTTGCGAATGACTTAATTATTAACTAACAACAATTAATTCAGGACAAAAGGGGCATTTTTGTATAAATTGCTTCGGCCCGAATTGGTTGCGCGGAATGCCGTGGCGCTGTCTTCCGATTCGTTCTCGCGGTTTGGCGGCCCAACGATGGATTTGCGCGAGCCGCATGACACGAATACCAAGCATGCCACGGATGTTCTCGTCGACGGTATTTTGTCCCCCAATTCTCCTCTCCAAATCTCAACTTTCCCAATTAATTTAATACAAATTTCACTGTTCATAATGTATCTTAACTTGTTGTTGAATGTATCTTTTAAGTTTTTGGATGTATCTTAACTTTTGTTGTTCAAATATTTGTCGACAGAGCTAGTTCCGCAGTTCGCTCAGTGGCTAGACAGACAATACGACCGCGCGTTTCCGGACTTTGTGCATCGGTCGTCGTCTTCCTTCACCGAATTCCTGCTTCCGGGAAGCAGCGCCATATCTTCTCCAAATTCCAGTGATTCGATAGGCGGACCGAACGCGCCATTCGATGATTCATTGGAAATGTCGGGTACAGCTGTCCTTTTTCCTGATTGGCCATCATGGGAATTCCCGGAATCCTGATTGGCTCATTGTCCCGCTATAGGTGCATTTAGCAGCGTCATGGATAGCGATCGCCTTCCCGGATTGGGCGACGTAGATGATTGGGCATCGCCAATTATCCAAGAAATGCATCGCATGGGAATCAACGTACGACGAATATACTAATTTTGGTGGTCGTCTCATCATATTGACTGTGGAATGCACGGAATGCAGGTGCGTTATTTGGGCTTGGCCCGCAGCAGATGCACCAATGAGGTGGCCAAGGCTGTCCTGCTCTCCGAAATCATCTGTCGTGTCGTCAAAAATTTGTTGCGCGAACGTCTGCGCGAACGAATGCGCGCGCTGTGTAGTATGGCTGAGGAACCCTACAAAGAGGTATTTCTCTCTCTCTCTCTCTCTATATATATATAGAAATATATAGAAATTTAAGGATACATTTGATGTTTACTATTTTTACAATTATTGTCGACAGGTCATCCTGGAGCTGTTTAATCTCCTATTGGGCGAACCGGAAGCCAAGGCCACGCGGTGGTGGAGTTACGACATCAAAATTGAGATATCCAAGTACGTTCGATGTTACACACGTTTCTTGTACTTTTCATCGAATTTTCTCTTATGTCTTGCTTCTGTATTCAGGCGTTTCAAGCATGCGCTGACCGTTGAAGAGCTCGAGCCCTCCTATGACTTGCGCCGGTCTTCACTGATTCCCTTCCCCGCCCTCTTCCTGCGTCTTCAGCTGCAGACGGCCGTCCGCCTGACTCCCGAAGCCATCAACGACCTGAAGAGTATGTCAAACATGCTTGGAGCTTCAATGCTTTTCGTTCCTTGTATTCTCACACATTTCTTTGCCTACGCAGATGGGGAGTTGACGTCGCTGGTGTCGTCGGATATTCGCGGCCAGAGCGTCAGCGGGAAGGACATGAATATTGTGTCCACAGCCGAGGCCATCGCACTAGCCATTCGCTGCCTGGACGGCGCCACGTCGGCACGTGAGGCCGATCGTTTGCTCCGGTTGGCTATCCGCAAGTTTGAGAAGGCGATTGGTCGCATGCCGGGAGACATGGAACTCATCAACTACTACGCCAACTTCCTCTTCCGCAAGGTGTCGACTTTCGTGCACCATGGCATGGGCGCGTCCCAAATGTCGACAACCTCGACGTCCCCCTCCGGCCGGCGAAGCCGACGGCGCAAGAGTGTCGACGAATTTGCGACGTGGGCCGAAGCCCGGTGGGACGCCGACGGGGCTGACGATGTCGACGCAGCGTTTGTCGACGATTTGGACGGCGGCTGCGGCTATTGGGAGGAAAGCGCCGCGCGCCGTATGTCGCAGGCCAATCAGAATCAAAAGGAATCCACCAATCACCTGGGGTCGAGCTCCAACACCAATGCCAACGCTTTCGTCGGACTTTCGCCGAGTTCTTCGGCCGAAGGCGGTGCGAATGCTCGAGTAGGGTTACATTTCGGTGGAAACAACATGCATGGCGGGATTACTGCGAGCCCGTTGATTGGAGGAGCCAATCTCGGAGGTGCGACGGCAGGAAGTGTCGACATTCTTGATGGTGTCGACACGTCACCATTGGCTGCAAAGTGGGCGGCAAGCCTGCGATGGCACATCACGCTGCTATCGAAGATGCTGAAGCTCTTCAAGACATGCGAGAACTTTGTCATGCTCAACTTTCTTGCCGACTTATGCAGGCAATTTGCCACGAATCTTCAGCGAATGGACGAAGAGCTCAAACGGACATACGCGCTCAAAATCAAGCGATTCGCGGCTAAGAAAAACGCCCTCCAATCAGGCCACGCCACGCTGGCGTCCAGCGCGCCGGGCGGGATCAGCAACTCCGCCAATGGCGCGCAGGTTGGAGTTTGTGCGTTGAGCCTATCGGGTCTCAAGTCTGGCGGCAAATCTCCGCTCGCCGCAAGCCTGCCCAGCAATATCGGTGGTTCCTCTGCGCGCACCTTCCGCCGAAACGAGGCACTGCTCGAGCGTGAGCGTGACCGTCGGCGCGATCTGTTGCACTCGTATCAGCTTCAGGCGCTGTATCTCACCAACGAGTGTTACACTGCAATCACGGTGATCGAATCGGCGACTCCGATGCTCGACTTCGTCCAATCTACTCTCGCCGATAGGTCGCGCATATCCGCCTTGCGTCCGCAGAAAACCACGTCAGCGCCCACCTTACGACCACCGTCGATGTCAATGCCGATGCCGATGTCAGCACTCACATCGTCCTCTTCCCTTCCGACGCTGTCTCCGCGCTCTAATTCGCAGTCTGCGAACGAAGACGGCACGAATCCGTCCGACGACAATTACCACATCATGAAGGAGAAGCGATCGTCCATCGGCATGCACATCATTCCGCACCGGTCAGCCTCGTTCATCGGCAAGAAGATGATGCCCTTCGTCTACTTCAAGTGGGCCGAACTCCTCTATCTCAGAGCGCAGATCCTGGAGAAGAAGACGCGACTCGAAAAACAACTGCGACATAACGAAATCGCGGAAGGGTTCGCTTTTCTTATTCTTATGAACTATCATTTGTCTAAAGAAAGACGTTTACACTTTTTTTTTTCAAGTTTTTACGTCGACAGTTTGCGCAGCGAAGAAGACGAGTCAAAGTGGGAGAAGGAAATGAGGGAGGAAATCGAATACCTACGCTACACCGCGGGCAAGCGCTACCGCACTGCTTTCCAGCTCCTCGAGAATACTGAGTCTCGAAATATCGTCCAACGACCCGACTCCAATGAAGACGTACGTCATGGACCATGCCTTTTCTCCATATTTTCCTTACATTTTCTCGATACTATTCTTACTCTACACATAAGTGTAAGACGTCGCTTGAGTCGAGCGGGCGAACATCGTCAGCCGGCGAGAAGAAGGACACCAGACGTTGGGTGATGACGGCCTACCCCACGGGCACGGTCAAGGACAACATCGCCCTGGCGTCGGTCATGGAGCTCTACCGATGCAACCTTGTGAAGCATGGCCGCTGGGGGGCGCTCGCGTCAACCGGCAGTAGTGGCGGCGGGCTGCAGCGACGCAGCAGCGAGACCGAAGCAGCAGCTGTCGACACCCCGTCATCAAGAGAGCGAAGAGGGGGGGAAGCGACGACAAAAAAAGAAGACGACGAAGCTAGAGCTGACGAAGAAATACAGGAAGAAAAGGATAAGGAAAAGCGTAGTCGTCGTAAGAAGAAGAAGAAAGGCGAGAAGAAAGAGAGCAGGAAATCGAAGAAAAAGGGACATAGCAAGAAAGAAAAAGTGCCAAACACGTCCAAAGGAGAGGAGGGTCCGGCCGAGGATCCCAGCGCGGAGAAAGCACGTCGACGCAGGGAGAGGGAGGCCGAGAAGGCCCTCCTGATGCAGGAGATGAAGAAGGCGAAGGAGATGGCGCGCAACAAGAACAAGATCCAACGTCCGAACGACGAAGACGACGAAGACGACACGGGCGATTCGCGCAAGCTACGCATAGTTGTCGACCAGGACGTCACTAAGGCTGTCGACATCAACAATAAGGAAAACGGAGGGGAGAGGGCAAAGAACGAAAACGCCGGCGAAAGTGCGAAACCGGTGAAAGCGAAGTCGTCTTCGACCGAAAAGGATAAAGAGCGAAGCTCGAGGGCTCGGTCAAAGGATCGCAAATCGCCTCCCAGCATTTCCGCCCAATTGCGAAGCCAGAAGCTTAAGACCTTCGACGACGATTGGTTGCCGGTCGAGTGCATCAGCGACGAGTTGTTCCTCACCGTCGTCAAAAATTGTCCGGTTCAGGAAATTATCCTCGGCAGCGAATCTGTGCGGGGGAACCCGAAAGACCCACTATCCGGACTTTCGGCTAAAGATTCGGCGGATCGCTCGGGGTCTTCGACCAACCAGAAAAAGACCCGACGAGGTAGCCCGAGCTCCGAAAATCTGGCCTTCGACCGTCGAGACCGTCGCAGCGTCCAGCTCGGCCTTCCCACGCGCGACGACGCAGACATTGGCGCGCCGATGTCGCCTACGTCGACACGGGACACCCAATCAGCGAGGCGTACGCTGACGTCACCCTTTGCGTCGTCGTCATCCGCCACCTTACTGCCCCAGCCCGGTTCTTTCTCTACCCGCTCTCTTTCATCGACTTTTCATCCACCGCGTGGGAGCGCGATTTCTGGCCAATCGCGATCGCCGCCCGTAATATCTGTCGACGCCCTTATTAAGGCCGCATCGTCGGGAGCTCTGAACGAACTCGTGCATCTTACTTTAAAGCGATACGAAGTATGCAAAGAATGTCCGTTGATCAACCCGTTTAGCATTCCTCACATATTTTATAAAACAGGACCTCACCGATGCGCAGCTGGAAAATATACTGCGGATTCAACTCACGAACGTTGCTTCACTACGATTGGAGGGCTGCAGCCAATTGTCGGACAAAACTCTGCAATATATATCGTCGTCCCAATTCGGAACCAATCTGCGACACGTATCGTTTAAAAACTGCCCACGAATCACCAATCGCGGAGTTCTCGATCTGCTCAAAGCAACCACCAATCTCATCTCGCTTTGCCTCGATGGCTGCGAAAGAATATCCAACAAACCTATCATCTATGCCGCCAAAGGTAAAAATTCTTTGAAAATCCACTGATCAGTCTTCGTTCATTTTACATTGTCTATATAGAAATTATATATATATATATATTGACATTTTGGAAAAAAAAATGAAGGATGTCCGGCACTTCGGCATTTATCGTTGATGGGATGTAAGAAAATATCCGACAAATCAATCGTCGAAATCTCCACGCACGCCACCAATCTCGCTTCTCTTCGCGTTTCGTCCGATCGCGTCACTGGTATAGAAATATATATATATATATATATATAGTGTGTGAATCATTAATAAGCTACGTTTCTCACAGAAATTTCTCTTGGTTTTTTTTTCAGATGCCTCGCTGACGTTGATGGGCAAAAATCTGCCTCAGCTCTACTCGCTCACGATGGCCAACTGCAACATCACAAACGAGGTATAAATAATAATTAAATATATTATAGATCTTTAAATATATTATATATATATATATGATTACAAAAATTATTGAATATTTATTAATTTTTTTGCGAATTTCCTTTGTGTGTAGGGGCTGCAGGCAGTGTGCTGGGGCGTGGCGGCGTCTCAGCTGACGCATCTGTGCTTCGTGGACTGCGACAAGATAGGAAACAAGGAGCAGCTGTTGTCGAGCGCGGTCCACAAGTGTCCCAACCTTCTCTACCTCTTCGTCAAGAAGTCCTCCAATAACGCACACGTCGGCAAGAAATGAGAAGAAGAAGAGGACTTAGCGCGAGAACTATAAAAAAAACAGAAGAGAGGAGAGCACGTGAGGGGCGCATAGGCGCTCTCCGGATTGAACCCCCCCTTTTTTTTTTGTATGCATTTCGTTGTTGTAAGAGTGTACATTCTTTTCCTTATTTAGTATGGTTTGTTTTGTTAACATAAAATGTATTTGCCCTTACGTCTATGATAGATGCACACACGTACACTAATCGTTGCTGGAGAGAGCTGGAGCAGATGAATATTCTCGGTTTGTTTGTTTGTTTGTTTGTTTGTTTGTTTTTTTTTTTTTGTTGTTCTTTTTCAATAGTACATTTATTTTGTGAAGAAAAAAAAAACTAAAAATACAGGCCAAAAATGAGCAGCTGCTTACAAGGGGAGGAGGTTCATCCATGCAGGGCGCAGTGCCGAGGCTGCTCCACCATCCGAGGTGAGCGCTACGACGGTGATGCCCTTGACCGAAGCGCCAGTGGACCCGGTGGCGACCTCGCGCTTGGCGATGCTCTGCACTTCGAACGACTTGGCCTGCCTCTTGTTGGGCAGCGGGGCCTGGCTCACCACCGAGACCAGGTGGAAGTAGTAGGTGCGCACTTCCGCGTCCACCACCAGCGGGAGCGCATTGATCCCGAATCCGTTCTGCACCGTGGGGCCGCCCCAGCTCCCGTCGGTGGGCCCGACCTGGATCCAGTCCCAAATCTGGGACTTCTGGGTCGACCCCGCGGGCGCGGTGACGTCCGCAATGCCCTGGGACACGTTGAACAGCAAGATGCGGTGGCCTAATGCGGCCTCCATCACACCGGGGATGTCCTGCGAGCACCCTGTGCCCGGTTCTATGGTCGGCGTGTAGTCGGCAATGGGGGACCAGCACACCCAGGCCCGCAGCAGGGTGAAGCGGTAGGCCGAGGCGTCGTCGGGGTCGACCTCGAACCTGTGCCGCACCCATATCTTCTCGCCCGAGGCGAAGGTGGGCACGGCCATGCCCGTCGAGCCGGTCACCGCCATGGCGCCCGAGGTCCTGAAGAAGTGGACGGCCGAGGGCACGTTCAGCTGGCCCAGGTCCGTCGCGTTGGCCGCCACCGCGCTGATGATGAACTTGGCCGCCAGCAGGTCGCCCGTGGACGTGAGCCAGGTGAAGGAGTACTCCCCCATGTACTGCTGGTTGTAGGCCTGCGTCGTCCCGCCGGCCTCCGCCTGGGTCAGCTCGTCCATGAGCACCTGCCACCGTATCACGCACGGGCTCTGCGTCCCCGTGGCGCAGTTCCCGTTGTCCCCCAGCCGCGTGAGGCCGGGCGTCTTCCCCAGCGTCGTCCGCAGGCCCTGGTTCGGGTAGCTCGCCAGGCTGAAGTCCGCCTGCGCCACGTCCGGCGAGACGGTGGAGGCGCGGGAGATGGTCGTCTCCAGCTCGAGCGACAGGCCGACCCCCCGGGTGGTCTGCAGGTCGTCGACGGCCACCTGGAAGGCCCAGCTCGAGGCCGTGGTCTCCAGGTCGGCCACCTCCTGCTGCAGCCGGAAGGAGAAGGGGTGGACGAAGGTCGCCTTGTAGTACCCCGCCGTCGGGTCCATCACGTCCCTCGGCCGCAGGGCGAACACGTACAGGTTGGCCGAGTAGTCCAGCCCGCCACCGGTGGCGGTGGCCGCCGGCAGGGTCGAGCCGGGCCAGCGGCAGTCGCCGGCGCCGTTGGAGATGAGCTTGGACGTGGGGATGGTCGCCGAGTACGTCACCCTGTCGCACCCCGCGTCGGTCACCGTCCACTCGGTCGACGCCGGGTTGTACATGGGGAACTCGTTGCTGTTGAGGGCGTCGGAGATGCTCGCATGGAGGGAGCTGTCGAAGTTGGCGCGCGGCTGCGACACCCACCACTCCGGGAAGTCGACGGAAGAGAAGGTGGAACTCGCGTGGTTGCTACAGGTACGCCCCGTGCCGTCCGCGGAGTCGCCCCCGGCAGCGCTGTTGAAGTTGAAGAAGTCCAAAACTGGATGATCGGGCGAGGGGGGGGAGTTAGAAGGCAACATATGGTAAGGACGTTACGCTGCAACCCTATTGTATGGGGGAGGGGATGAGACTTACACCACGCAGTGTCGTTCCTGACGTAGGCCACGGTGACCTCGAACTGGATCTCGAGACCGTTCAGCGAGATGCTCACCTCGGGACTCGGCGGGGCGGTGGAGAAGCCGGAGAAGCCGAGGTCGGGTATGCCGGGACAGGTCTGCACGTTGTAGGTGACCACGGTCACGGTCTCGGCCGTCCCCTCCTCGGGGCTGGTCGGGCTATCGTCCACCGCTGCGTAGGTGAAGGAGCTCTCGAATTCGGCCACGGACGACGTGTCTGCCCAGAAGCACACCTTGCCGTCGGCAGGGACGATGTCGTCCGCAGCCAACACCGTGCCGTCGCAGTTCTGGGCCACCGCGTTCCACAGCTTGAGCTGCTGTCCGGTGACGTTGAAGTCGATGCTCACGATCTTGAAGTGACCCAGAGAGGCAGCGTCGGTGGCGTCTCGCGGGTCCGTTCGCAGTTGTATGAAGACGACACCCAGACCATCAGGCTTGGGGTTGTCCACCCGCATCGGAAGGACGTCGATGCTTACCCCTCCGACGGAGACGAAACAGAGACAGAGGAGGAGAAGGCCGCCTACTAGCCAGAGCGTTGGGCCTGTGGTGTGCATGGTACTTTGGGGGGGGGACACTAGTGAGTGTGCTGAAAGTGTTAAAGATTTCCATCCCTGGGCCAGGGCTCCCTATTTATGCTGCGAGCCTGGACACGACGAAGACTCGCACATCTTGGGTGAGACTCTGGGAGGCATCCCAGGGATTCAACGTGAAAAGGGAAAGATCCAAGGAGTGATAGTTTGGCAAGATCGTTTGTAGCTCCCAGACTCTTTTGAGTAACGGTTGCTGCATTTAGACGGTTGCATGGGAGCGGCTCCTTGGAACTTTAGGCCTGAAATTCCCTAATTAGGTAACTGCGTGTGAGGAAAAAAACACTTTAGTGTGCTTATGGAGATCGCGTGTTTGTGTAGACCGTCTGTGATCACTCATCACGGGTCACTTGGGACTCACGAGGAGAGCAGGGAGGGTGCTGCGATGCGGGATGCCGTCGATGCCCGATCCCATACACTTGCGGGCCGCCACCAGAGACGCCAGGGCGAGCAGCCGCCCCAGGCTCAGACCATGCACTAGTCCGTAGCACACTCCGCCCACGAACACGTCTCCTGCTCCTATGCAACAGAGCACAGATATGTACATAGAGAGAGATAGGTAGATAGATAGATATTGATAAAAATATGTCGAGCAACAACATCACAAAGTGGGATGTTAACTTGGAAAAGGAAAGGATTGGACAGGAGAGGAAAGTAAGGCGTTTGGTGGCCTGGGTTGCGTGAGCGAACCGGTGGTATCCACGATGCTTGCCGGGTTCAGGGGATAGGCAGGACAATAATGCACCTGAGCATGCACGTTGTCCCTGGTGGGCCTGTAGCAGAACGTGGGAACCAACAAGTTGACCGCCGTTTCCCCCTCCGCCACGTAGTCTTCTTCTTCCTCCTGAGCCTGGCTTCTGCTGCTGCTTGTCCCCGACCCACCCACTCCTGTTCCTTTATTCGTCCCGACGTTCCGACTCCCTAGCGGACCCTCTTCCCTCTTCTTCTTGTTCTTCTTCTCCTCCTCCTCCTCCTCTTCCCTCTCTTCCCCGCTCTCCGAATAGGAGGCGGGAAGGCCAAAGGCCCACATGCGCTGCCACTTGACCTCGAGCTCCTCGTACTTGGGCAGGCGGGCCAGCAGCTCGGCCATGTCCCGCACCTCTCCCTTCCCCTCCTCCTCGTCGTATTCCTCTCCGGCCCGCATGAGGGCCTCCTCGTCCTCTTCCTCCTCCTCCTCGTGGCTGTGCGCGTGTGGCCGCCGCATGAGGAGACTTCCGTTGTCGCCCAGCGTGGCGATTACCCAATGAGCTCGCGGCGCTGACGTCAGCAGTTTCGCCATTGCCGCCAAGAGGTCCGTCTCTCCGGTCCTGAAATATATAAAATTTAATAATAACATTAGATTAGCTTGTGTCGTTTTAGTGAATGTTGGAAATTGTGGAGTGCCTCTTTAATAGGTGGTTGCTGTTGAGAAGGAGATAGTCTGAGAGACCAATCAGCTTCTCGGCCTGATCGAGCTCCTCATCGTAATCAGTGATCACTGGTATCCCTCTCTGTTGTTTTTCCATGGCTTTGCTCGTTAACATTTATCAGAAAGAAAAAAAAAACAAACAAAAATTAGGAACCTCATTTGCTAGTTCGGTCAGCCGAACTCCGGCCAAAGTCTGCCGGCCGTCATTAAGCAGGAGTGCCGCTGCGAATGTTGGTTATTATCTTTCCCCGAATCTTACCCACGAATCTGATGAGATTGAACGAACCTCCGTCGAGCAGCGAAGGCTCGATCTCTTCCGGCGAAAGAAGCGACGCCGGAGTGTGAAGAATGGTTCGGGTGTGCGTGGATTCGTCCACGATGATATAACTAAACGGCGAGTTGCCCTGCAACCGCAACCAATCAACCCTTTGTACTTCCTTTTTCTTTTTCTATTCTTTTTTTTTTCTCAGAGCATACGGGAGCGATGGCCACTCTAGAAGTGTCTATGGCGCTCTCGCGGCTGAGGGTTTCGAGGATCTGTCGACCGATTTCGTCGTCCCCTAGCTTGGTGACGAGCCGGCCCGCCACGCCCATCCGGCTCAGGCATACCAAGGCCTGCAATGCATTGCCTGCCAGGCATTGCATCATTACAAAGAGTGTAAGTGTATTAAACCTTCGTAAAAAAAAAAAAAAAAAATGTAAACCAAGTAGAGAGCTTTCTTGACACTACTGCAGAACGTTAAGGAAGAGTATGGTGTGAAGGCCGTATGAGCGACGCACCCCCTGGCGAGATGAACAGCTTGGTAGTGCGCATCTTAGCGTCAGGCTGCGGGAACGCAGCTACGTGGGCGAGGTAGTCTGCGGTGTACTCGCAACAGAGTGGGCTGAGGGTTCAGACGCACATTTTCCATGAACAGTGGGCAGGTGTAAGCAGCGGTACCTATGCAGGTGGACCCAGTTGCCACCACACGCGGCTTGCTGGCAGCCATTGAGCTGTCTCTCTGAACACCACGATTCGGAAAAGAAAATAAAAATAAAATTAGGGAAAATCAAGGGTATCCCAGTAAACAAACAGTAAACAAACGCAGCGCTTGGGACACTTAGGTGTCAGTTGGGGAGGTCCTAGTATTTTCAACCAGTGGTAGGGCGAAATGGTCTAATGGGAGGTATTCTGTGGGTCGGGTTCGCTGTGTTCGTCAGTATTTCTTGTTTGAATATATTTTCTTGATAAAAATATTTATTTGTACTCTGATGCAACCCAGCAAAATTCGTCAATGATCATCCCAGCACAGAGGGATGTTCAGAAGAGCCAAGAGGCAAACCAGGTGGCGACGAAGGAGAGCAGGCCGAAGGGATGAAGAGACGAGGCGGCGCTGATGTTGGAGATGAAGATGACGTCCATCCTGTCCGTGTAGCTGCGTACGTCTTCCACGTAGTAGGAGCCCGGCGAGATGAAGGCCAGGTTGAGGTCTTCCACGGCCGTCGCGCTGGCGCCCACGCGCGGGCCGCCCCGCAGGCGAAGCATCTTCCACTCGTCCGTCTCCAGGTCATAGATGTCGGCCCAGTCCGTCGTGTTCTGGAACAGGACCTGCAGGTCTGTCGTGTAGACGCCCTCCGTGACGCCCGCTGCGAACACCACAAAGTTCTGCGTTCCGATCGCTGTCATAAACCCTGCATTTCGTTTTATTTTTATTTTTATTTTTATTTTTATTTTTATTTTTATTTTTATTTTTATTTTTATTTTTATTTTTATTTTTATTTTTATTTTTATTTTTATTTTTATTTTGGAGGGAGTGAGTATCAAACAAAGAAAAAATAGAAAAATAAATCAAATAAATTGCGATTGGCTGTACCGCGAGCGGGGCCGGGGAGCTCTGTAGTGGTGTGCTCGCCGGTCTCGAGGTCGAAAATGTCGACACGAGTGGTGAAATTGGCGGTCGCATTGTTGGGGCCGTCTAGATCGAGACCGATCATGCCGCCCGCTACG
The DNA here is from genome assembly GCA_000826265.1 of Acanthamoeba culbertsoni. Classification (NCBI taxonomy): domain Eukaryota; phylum Discosea; order Longamoebia; family Acanthamoebidae; genus Acanthamoeba; species Acanthamoeba culbertsoni. Next base: position 68,299 of record CDFF01071546.1, read on the forward strand.
AAGACCTTCTTCCGCGAATAGGCGGCCGCGGCGAAGGCGCGAGGGATGGACAAATTGAACATGCCCGATTGAACCTAAACATGAGGAATGAGAGGTATGTATGAGTTATTCATGGAATGGAAGAGATTGTGATGAAGAAAGAGCGGGACGGACGCTGAGAGAGTCTCCGCTGAAACTTTCATTCACCGAAACGATGTCGATGGTAGAGAAAAACTCGAAATCTCCGTTCATTCCACCAATAAACCAGGCTTCGTTGCCCGCGGTGACGCCAGCCAATCCCGCGCGAGCCTCCTCAAGTTGGAACGAAAAAATATTGTTTTCATTGGCTTCGATGGCAACGCCCGCTGAAGGAAAGCGATTAGAATCCATAACAATAAATAAAATACAAAAATGGTATTTCAAATAGACTCGGGAAATGCATACCAGAACTGACCGGCCAGTAATCGGCTCGAGCGACGGACTCGTACCGTCCGCCAGCAAAGCAGGCGTATGAACCAGCGGAGGCCGCGGCGTACAAGGTCGTGCCCTGCTTCCAGCCGGCCGCAGCGGTGATATCTATAGTGTTGTTGGGGTTATATGTCCAATTGCCGCACGTCCGGCCGATGAGTTGGAACTGTTTCACTTCGGTGTCGCCTTCGGCCAAAGTGAAAACCCTTGGAGGGGTCCACAAATCCAAAAAGTACGGTTAGGGAAAGGACGGAGAGGAGAGAAGAAAGCAAGGGTTCGTACCGGTTACCATTCCGAGGGGCCAAAGCCAGGCCGCCCTCAACGGGAGAGCTTAGATTGGCGGTGCGTTGGTTGATGGCTCGAGTGGCGAGACTAGCCTGTAGAAGATTGGCACGTGAACGGGCGAGAACGTTTTCTCGATTGCCTCCGACAAAGGCGGGAACGATACCGCCGCAAACGCTCACCGCCCCGAACTGGTCCCCCGCGTCGAAGTCCACGGCAACGTTTACAACCTGAAACTGCGGACTGGGGCTTGGGCTTGGGCTCGTGGCTGCAGAACAAACTGCGACCAAGCCGAGCAGACAGAAAAGTACATACACTCCCAACTTCATAACCGTTTGGTTTTTGGTACAGTTGAGTGCCCTCTATCCCGCAAGTGCAGTTCCGTCGACCCAATAGGCAAATAAGCAGCGATTAATTAATTACACCAGAATGGCCCATTTTCTGTGCCAAACGGCGCATGAGAGGCGCTGTGATTGAAGAGGGGCGGATGGCCGAGCGGTCTAAGGCGGCAGTTTTAGGCACTGTTATCTCCGGATGCGTGGGTTCAAATCCCACTCCGCTCACTCCTTTTCGTCTTCCACGAGATTGTTTCTTGTAGAGGGTACGCCGTGAATCACGACAACCCAGTTTGTACACAAGGAAGGGTTGTTGAGCAAAAAACGCCGCGCCCCAGAAGCTGAGGGAGGCACTACTTGTTGTGGCGAAGAGAGGGTTACAGGCAGAAGGGGGGGTTAAAGTAGAGCGCTTATTGCTTGGCAGCAGCGTGCTTCTTGGCTTCCTTCTCGAGCCACTCGGTGGTGACAGACTTGGGCCTCTCGATGGGCAGGCCGAGGGCGCGGTCCCAGGTCAAGCTGGGCAGCACGCCGAGAGCGCGGGACACGCCGAAGAGGACGGTGTAGTAGTTCTCCTCCTTCAAGCCGTAGTACTGAAGAAGCACACCGCTGTGATGCAGCAACGTTAACAATTCGTTAACTTGGTCAATTCCTTCTTCTTGGCTATAGCGAAGGGAATAAGAACCTGTGAGCGTCCACGTTGGGCCAGGGGTTCTTGGTCTTGCCCTGCTCGGTGAGCACGGGGGGCACAACCTTGTAGAGCTGCTTGACGAGCTTGACGAGAGGATCATGAGGCAGGTACTCGGCAGCGAACTCGGCCTGAGCGGTGAAGCGAGGATCGGTCTTCCTCAGCACAGCATGACCGAAGCCGGGGATGACCTGTGCAGGGGTCGTTCGAGTGTCAGATAACGTCAAACGGAAAAACCCGAAAACAGTTTGTTTTTTGTTTTGTTTTTTTTGGGGGGGGGGTTGGATGTAAGAGTAGAAGAAAAGAGAGGGGGCGAGGAAGGCACGGCGGTACCTGGCCAGAGTTGAGAAGGTCCCAGAGAGCCTGCTTGAGCTCCTCGTCGGTGACCTCGCGGCCGCCGAACTTCTCCCTAAGCTTGAGGATGAACCTGAGGACCTCCTGGTTGGCGAGGCCATGGAGAGGGCCGGCGAGACCGTTGAGGCCGGCGGAGAAGGAGAGGTAGGGGTCGGAAAGAGCGCTGCCAACAAGGTGGGTGGTGTGGGCAGAGACGTTGCCACCCTCGTGGTCGGAGTGGAGGACAAGGTAGAGGCGCATGAGGTCAACGAACTCCTTGTTCTCGAAGCCGAGCTGGTGGGCGAAGTCGGCGCCCATGTCGAGACTGGGGTTGGAAGGGATGAGCTTGCCGCCATGGTAGACATTGCGGTAGATCTCAGCAGCGGTCCTGGGCAGGAAGGAGATGAGGTTGAGCATGTCCTCATAGGCGTACTCCCAGTACTTGGCCTTGTGAACGCCCTCAGCATAGGCCTTGGCGAAAAGGCTCTCGGTCTGGAGGGCGTTGACACCAATGCTGAATTGGGTCATGGGGTGCATGGTAGTGGGCAGATTCTTGAGAATGTGAGAAACGTGAGCGGGGAACTTCTTGGAGCGCTCGGCAATCTCGTGAACGAGAGCATCGGTCTGCTCCTGAGTGGGGATCTCGCTGGTCAGGAGAAGCCACAGAAGAGCCTCAGGAAGGGGCTGCTTGCTGCCCTTGGCCTTGGGAAGCTTGTCCTGGCATTCTGGAATAGAGTAGCCCCTGAAGCGGATGCCCTATAATATTGGCCAATTTAATTCTTCATCAATACCAGGCAGCGGCAATCGGCGCCGGAAAAAAATGGATGTTGGTACCTCCTCGGGATCAAGAAGGGATGTCTCAGTGACGAGGCCCTTGATGCCCCTCATGCCACCGTAGGCCTAAAGGCACGCGGGTTTAGATGTTTGATCGTGTGCGGAATAAAACTGGAGGTACGCACCATGCTGAGGGTGACCTGACCAAGAGGAAGATCACCATGCTCAGTCTTGAGCTTCTTGACGCGTTCCTGCTCCTTGGGAACGATCTGAGCAAGCCTCTCCTTGAGGTTCTGCAGACAGAAGAATGGTAAGCAGTTGTAAGCCCACGGGAAATTAATGCCTCACTCAATCGTCTAATCATCCCCTATCGCAGGCTCGTTGGGGTTCTCATTTCTTGTTTCGCCACTAAGAGGAGTGAGGTTGCCATAATCTGCGTACGGTAGTGTAGAGACGCTGGCTTTGAGCGAAGTTACGGGTTGCGGCAGCCGAAGCGAGGGGGCTGGCGGACTTAGCAAGAACGGTAGCACGGCGCATGTTGAGGTTGATGTGGAAAAGAAAGGCTGACCTATTGACCTGGTTCTTCCAGCAAGCGACAAAGAAAAGCTGCCGGTCCGAACGAATTGTTGGCTTTCTCCGGAGCCCAACGTCCCAACAACTCGCCTGTCGACTTTTCTTCTAAGGCAAGGCAAAAGCGAGAAAATCGGCAACAACACGCGTGCCTTTTCCGTTACATCGCAACTAGCAAATCAAAAAAAAACTTATTTATTTTGTATAAATCTAAATATATTTCATCTTTGTATTTTAATGATATATAACTTTTCTTTAACTTTAACATCTCATACTTGGGCCATTTCAACTATTATCTACAAATATGTATAACATAACACAATCTTTGTATATAGCTGTCTAATAAAAATATTTTAATTAAAAGGTCAATATATCAATATTAAATGAATATTTTGCAAGCTTTGCAAGCCATATTGAGGTTTTTGAAAAACAACAAAGGCTAACAAAAAGAATAGTATGAGCTGCAATCAGCTTAGCAAAAAGCAAGAAACCTGATTGTCAAAAATAATCTCATTAATAAATCACCAACAAATAAGAAAACAAAATGATGGTAATGTGGATGCCTGATGAAAATGAGGCTTTTATAGCCACTAGCATAGCCCTGACTTCAGACTTAAGGGCTTTTAGCATGTTATACTTGTGTTAAAGTATAGAGATCAGGCTAGAGGCAGGTGCCCCCTTTATAAAAGGTGCACACCCCTTCTGGGAAATTTGGGAACTCTGAGCAAGGCGCTTAGACAGTAAGTATCAGATGATTCATGCTTAAGAAATTTTGGCTGGAGAAGATTGAAGTCAATGCCAATTAAGAAAGGATGTAAATGGAAAATGGGAAATTTTTGGGAAAATCTCATTGATATAGAGTTGATGTAACTCAAGAAACATGACAAAATAAACATTTCAGTGATATACATAAAACCACCTTTATTAATCCTATAAGTGAAGGCACACACTTACATTTTGGTGGGTGATGGCAGGATTGTTTAATCATGATGGTTTTACACACAAAAATATACCTTTTCCAGGAATTGACTACTGCTCACCTTACTGAACATGTTCATGAGGGACAACAGGAAGTTAATGGTATCAGCCCAGGTGGACTCTGGACTGGAGTGCCTGCACTGTAGTGCAACAAAGCTTCAGCAAGAATGACTCACTAGGGAAAAACCTAAAGCAAAGAATGAAAACTGAGAAAGTGTTAAGAATAGCTGCCTTTGTCATAAGGAATGGATTGTATGAGCTGATTGTCATCTATGGATAAAATGATTGCCAAGGTGAAAAGGTCATGGGCATGAGTGCACATAGATGACTTATTAATTTACAGTTTGACATTTAAGAAACATTTAAATCATCTCAAGGAAATCTTCAAGTGAATATATAAGTGAAATCTTTATGTAAAGATTGGGAAGTGCAAATTTGTATCAAAATGAATGGAGTACTTCAGATATATGATAGGAAATGATGGTATTAGGATTGACCTCAGTAAGGTTCAAGCCATGGCCAACACTAAAATTCTAACTGATTGTACAAAATTGAGAAGCTTTCTTGGGCTAGCCAGCTATTATTGGCATTTTGTGAAAGACTATACCAAGGTAGCCAGGCCTTTTACCATACTTACCAGAGAGAAAACAAAGTGGAAATGGGAATCCAAACAGCAAACAGCATTCAAAGATCTCAAAAGGGCACTGATAACTGTATGCTTAAAGCAGATCCAGTTTAGAACAATGGAAAAAAAAAAAAAAACAATGGTAGGTTGTAGCTTATAGGAGCAAACTGAATTGAACTGGCCAGCAACCAAACAAAAGGCATACACAATCATTTACTTTCTCAATAAATGGCAACATTTACTTTTAGGAAGTGAAATCAAAGTGATCTCAGATTATTGTATGATAAAACATATGTTGTAATTTGATTTCATGTAGCACAAGTCAGCAAAAAGAAATATCATCCTTATTACTTAGTAGCTATTGGCAGACTGGAGTTAATCTGGTGCTGTACCAAGAAACCAGCAACAAAAAAGAACAATGGAGACGGATTAGCATTAAGAAAGAGCATAGGCACTAAGAAACAAATTTTTTTAAAATTAGTGCAATTAGTAAACAATCCAACTTGAGCTATCCAATGGCATTGGTTGCACCTTACACCAGAGATTAGTGTGATATGGCATGTAGGCTGAGATTAGTGTCTGATAGGTCGCTGATGACCATTTATTTGCCCCGTGAAAGGTGGTCTGTAATTCGAACAGCTCGGACTGGAAAAAGATACGGAAAACCATACGATTATTTTCTGTGGACATATGAACGTTGGTAGATGTCTGCAGAATTTTCTCAGCGATCCCAGGGCCTAAGTGCAGCACCCCGCTTTTTTCTCGAACTTGTGGCTAGCCCAAGAGCCGGATCGTCATGTGTGACGCGGAGGACCCTTCCGGGTGGACTTTCAGGAAGGACGGTTGTATAGAATAAAAGGAACGGCAACCCGGTTCTCATATTCGTTCGCCCTTCGTTCCTGCAACGCGCACCGTATCGCTCTTCCCAGGCCCTCTCTTTCCCTTCGGTTTCGCCACCGTATCACACAGCTCGGCCAACATGCTCGAAGGATTCATCCTTACCAACTGGGCCCACCTCAAGGCCAAGATGGGAGCACAGGTCCCAGTTGCCTCCACCTCGCACCCACCGACCACCAGGGCGAGGAAGGCTCACGCTCCCTACCCGAGCCACCCTTTCCTCAAGTGAGGTGGGCTTATGCATTGTAAAAACATCTCCTAGCTACGGCCCGAGATGACGGAGAAACGGGGAGAGTTAAGAGACAGGGACAAGATAGAAGGAGGATGACTGTAACTTCTTTGCTTTAGCTTCACTTTTGCGAATCACCCCAACTGCCTGCACCATCAGAACTCCGATCTTTTTATATATTTTGACTGATCGGCCTGCGATTATTATTATTATTAGCTTTCATCTACCGTTTTTCATGCACCGAAGCCAACGCTTGCCGATGGGACTTGCCGCTTCGTCACTTCGCTCGAAGAACGACTGATCTTCTCGCTCGGTTGAGAGCAGCCATCGAGAGACGAACTTCTCGGCATCGATATGGCCGTAGCCTGTACATACGTTTGCATCGAAAAACAAGGAAACCGTCTTGATGAAGCCCAATAGTCTTTATTAGTGCCCTCTGCCCAGGCCACAATAAATTCCATCCACCATACAACAGGTCCTTCTTTCTGTGTCGCAGCCAATGATTATCGTCTTATTATGAGAGACCTTATTATGAGAGTAGCAGCTTAGCAACCAACAACGATGGAAGAAGAAGGCAGGAAGCAAGTCGCTTGTACGGCCGAAGCCGAGGAAGAAGAGAAGGCGACCACTAAACCGGCCCTGGCCAAGAAGGCCCTGAAGAAAGTTAGGACTCTCCTGGTTATCGGAGGCAAGGCCTCCATCGACTGGAGCAACGTGTTTAAAGGAGCCACCCTCCATGCCGGTCTAGTAGAAGTACAGGTGGAAATGGCCTCATGGGAGGGTACTTCCCTCCCCCCCCTCCCTCCAACCAGACTGCTTTGCTGGCTGGTGTAGAAAGTGGTCGTAGTCGTAACTTGCTGCTTTGTGTTGCAAAAAAAGACATTAGGCTGGTTTCGTACAGCGACAGCGGGTGTGTTGTTGACATCGCACTGCCCAGCGGTAGATGCAAATCAATCACTCCGGACTTCCTTCTCGTTCGCAGCGCTTTACAGGGCGTACACGGCCAGGTAGTCCCCGTTCGAAATATCCAAATATAAATAAATAAATATATAAATATTATCAATAAAGGGATTACATATAAATCAGCTTCCTAAGAAAAGATCACTTTATGTTAAGGATTACCGCAATCGTCTGTATGCGTTTATGCACTCTCATGTTCCGTCGGTGAACACTCTGGATTCGCTTTACATGTGCCAACAAAAGGTTCACCCAGAGAAATATTTATTTATATTTTTACATTTTTGCCGACATAGTCTACATTATTATTCATTGTTTTCCTGTGATCGCAGCCAATCATTTATGGCAAGCTGAAGGCGATCCAGGAAGAGCTGGGGAGAGACGAGTTTCCGCTCATTGAACAAGCGTACATTTCTTCTTTTCTTTTCTTTTCTTTTCTTTTTTATGTCGCCATTATTTTGTAAACCCTTCTGTATTATAAATCAGTTGCTATGCGGATTGGAAAGCAATGTCGTTTTGCTCCGGTTTCCCTGTTGTGGCAAAACTGGGGACCGCTCATGCCGGCAACCTTCCCTCCCATTGGCCATTTATATTTTATAGTTGTATTTAATAATATATTTATATACTTTATAAATAGGTTTCGGTAAAATGAAACTGAACGATCAAAGTGCGTTCGAGGATTTCCAAAGCGGTACAATTTACAATTTATTATCTTATAACTTGAAATTGGTCAATTGGCTTACATTGCGCGTATTCTCCTCAGTTGTTGCGTTACAGGACAGATACGTTACCACGGAACCGTTTATCGGTATCGGTTATTTTTATAACCTTTTGACTAAATACTGTGGCAATGATGATTCTTACGGTACTATCACAGACTGGGACTATGACTTTAGGATTCAAAAAATTGGCGAAAATTACCGTGCTTTCCGAAGGCAAGTGATATGATGATGAAGAAAAATGGTTTATCTACATATTTTTTTTTTTTTTTTATGCCAACACCAGATTTTCCACCAATTGGAAAGGAAAAGGTTTCAGCCAAAAGGATGAAGACATTCCCGTTACACCCCAGTATAAACGTATGAATTTATTCTCTCTTATTTCCGGGTACGATTTTGTCATATATATTTAATGTGGATGAACTCAAAGGCTGGATCGATCTCGCAAGCAAGGCTCTGGGGATGGTAATTTCCAAAGAGAAAACAATTTTTTCGCGTTTAAACAAAAGAACAAAACAAAGTGAAACAACGTAAATGTACCTTCCACTTGGGAATTAGGATATCTGCGCACTGGATGGAGTCCATAGTAAGGCGGACGGCAAGGAATATATCCTTGAACTGAATGACTCGGCGATAGGCCTGAACGTGCGCTATGAAGATGAGGACCTTCTTCATATACGGGATATCGTCCTTCTCCGCATGACTCAGGCAAAAAAAAAAAAAAATTAAGAACAAAAACACTAAACATACAAACAACACTAATAATAATAATAATAATAATAATAATAATAATAATAATAATAATAATAATAATAATAATAATCCAATAACAATAATAATAATAATAATAATAATAATAATAATAATAATCCAATAACAATAACAACAATAAGTTGAAATAAACAAAGTACATGTAATTATTATATGTCTTCTCCCTTTTAGGCCTTTCCATCACCCAGCAAAGAGGTGATCGATGGTGATAAAGACGAAGAAGAGGAGATAGATTCATTGAAGGAGAAGATAGCCACACTTCAATTCCAGCTCGACCAGGTAGCGTTTTTGTGGTGGAGAAGAAGATAGGCTCGGATCAGCTTACCGGTTTCCTTCCTTCTTTCCTTCTTGGCAGGCGCTTGGTGAGAAAAATGCCCTTCTTGCCGAGCGAGAGAGAGCCAATGATAAAAAGGCGCACGAAAAAGAGAAGGCCGGAGTGTCCAATATATTCGGTTTCGGCCGAAAGAAGGAAAAATAGTCCTCAAACGCAACAGAAATAACCAAAGGGATTGTAGCACTTCGTGCTTTCCCCTCTAAACTGTGTAAGCACATATATTCCTTCATCTTCTCAAAACTCATAAGTGTGTGAACTCTTGAAGCATGAAGGAAAGCATGGCATTAAGAAAAATAATAAGAAAATGTTGTTATGGTGCAATGCAGCAACTTGTCGAGCATGGGGCAAGGAGCATGAGCCCCAAAGAAGGGGAAAAAGGAAGTACTAGAAAGGTTGGTGAGGCTCTGAGAGTTGAAGCAGGGACCGACTCCTCTTCATCAACTTCTTCTCTGTCATTCGGCGCTCCAAACAAAAGAAAACCAGAATTCCTACATAGGGGGGATAATGTAAGGGTTACCCCATATCACTTTCGCCTGTGCCATGGCCATTGGCCTGTCGTCCAATCTCTCCTTCCCGGTGCGTAGAAAGGTGAAAATGCGGCGGAATTTCTCTTTTTACAGGGACTGCAATCTACAATAAACATTAAAAACCCTTGTCGTTGCAATGTTTCAACATTATAAAATATTCCTGTGCATTCTTTTATTTTTTTTTCCGATTTCATCGTCTGAGCAATCGCATCACTTGGGCTCGTTGGTCGTGAGTCTGCGGGGAAGGCACGGAGGCTGCACTGATCCCCTCCACATCGGGTCTGGTTTGGAGGAATGGTTTCACTACACCAGAATAATTATATAAAATAAATCAAGTTGAAGACAACAATTACCTGCAGTCGTGATACAGTTTGCAAAGCTGAAGCGATTTCTCGGCATCGATGGCATATATTCGTCCTGTTAAAAACCAACAAAGAGAAAGAGAAAAACGGGAAATTGGGAAAAAAGGAAAAAAAAACAAATGCAGGTTCCTTCAGTCGAAATCATGATTTCCCTTAATTTCCAAATTTTAATTACCGAGAAGCACTGAAGCGATAACGCCCGTTCGTCCGTGGCCTCCATAACAATGTATATACACCCTATTTCCTGACCTTCAATAAATAAAAATATTTTAGAAAATTAGCCAATAAAGGATCGGTGATTGGTCCAACCTCAGGAATGCCAGAATTTTGTCGACAAGGCTTAGGGTGGAATCGTCGGACCCAACCATACGGTCGGGAATCGGGTGATGAACATATCGAAGCGCTTGCGACTTCGACAAAAATTATTAGAATATTTTTTTTTAAAAAAAGAATAATTACAAATCTATTATATTCTTTTAGGGAATATAAGGTATTAAATATGTTGTTAATATTTTACTGCTTACTGTTTGTGTGAATTCAGAGGGACAAGAATCGAGCATCGATTTGGCGACGTCGAAGTAGTGTTTGCCGTGCTTTCCGAACTCGCTCTCCTCCATTAAGCACACGAACACCGTAATTCCTGGATTTTCTCTCGAGGTTAAGAAATATACCAAAACTTTGTTTTTTTTTTTAAAAAAAAAAACAAAACAAAAAACAAAAAACTAAGGCAATTCGGTTTGCCTTGCCGAAGGACAGCCTCGACCATGTAGGGCTTGAGTGGATACGCCCCCACCAAGAGGCTTCCGCGTACCACCCAATTCGAGTATGCTATTGGAAGATGCGAAGTCACGAGGGAAAGAAATTAACAATAAATAAATAAATAAATAAATAAATAAAATCGTAGGTACGTGTGGGGCCACGCATGTCGCATGTGAGGTGGTCATTGGGAAGCGCCAGAGGAAGCTTGGCCAAGGCAGTTTGCCCACAGGTGGCAGCACTGCGCCCGCCTCTAGCCTCCCTCTTTCCTGCGCTAGAGCGTGAAAAAAAAAAAAAAAAACGTTTGCGAACCTCTTCCACGTTGGCAAGCTTCTTTATGGCGTCCCTTACCTGGAAGTAGAGGAGTGTTTCCCAGCCTTCGTTCTTTTCATGTTTTGGGTTTTGCATCCAAAAGAAAAAGTGAAGAAATAAATAAAGAAAAATCCGTTTTTATTGGGGCGTTCGAAAGTCTGTTGGTTGCGAAGAATGCGCATCGGTATTTGTCGCTTCAGAGAAAGGCTGGCGGGTTCCTTGCGTGCCAACGGCGAAGTCGGATTGAGAAATCGACATTCCTTTCATAGCTTCTTTGATATCTTTGATGTGTTCTGTTTCATCTTATTGTTACTATTTATGGCTTTCTACGTTTTCTTTTTTTGTATCCCAACAGATACCTGCAGAAAATTCGGGGAATGTAGATTTGCTCTCCGTTTCCATTTCTTTCTCGTATCGCTCATCAAATGTGGCCATTGCTTCTACCCTGTTTTTATTGTATTTGCGGTCAATCAACGGTCACATTATCAGAGATTTTTTTTTCTTGGTTCCGATTGGCATCATATGATATATAAATATACATATATTAACAAAATGAAAATACCTGCGCCTTTGGTGTTCCTCCTCTGAGACATACATTGAAACACCAATGCGAGCCATCTGAGCATGCACCTCGAACCCAGTCATTGCTACATTTGTAAATTGTTAAAGTTATATTATTGGATAATAAAACTATTTTTTTATATATATTTCTCATAATGTATCGCGATGTACCTAGCTGACCATCGACTTGACTCTCATTCTCGTCGGAAAGACTGCGCATGTGTTCCTTTGGGAAAACCACAATGCTTAATAATACATAAAATTAAAAAGAGGGAAACCGTTCAATTCTGGTTACCTCAGTTATGTCAAAAGCCTCGTCGTCGCCATCGCTGTGAAGAGGTGCGTAGCTGCCGCCAGTGTCGAAGCCTTCCTCGTCTTCTTCGTCGTCCCCGCTCTCAGCATTTACCCAGCCGTCGGAGAGCCTGGAGTAGCCTCGGTAGCGTTCATCCTCACTGTAGTTCTCATCCTCTTCCTCCTCAGCCCCAGGTTGGTATTCTTCTTCTGCCAGCAGCTTAGGCCCTAATCCGAAAAGCTTGTTGGTTGAAATGCACCTCTTCTATTTCTGCAAGTGGCACAGCAGGCTATAGTCAGTGGGAGGGGGATGTGGCATACAGTCGTCGGTGGGTACGGAGCTTGTCTCTTCCTGCCTCTTGCTGTCCTTTTCCATGCCTTTTTCTCTACACACAACAAGGAAATTGAGGAATTTCCTCCAAGTAGCAAAACTCAGCCACGAGACACAGCTTTCGTCGTCTGACATCAAGCACTCAATTCTACCTATTTTGTCAGCTGCAAAGAATAGGAGGAGATCCCAGAGTCGACTGAACCATTAAAGAGCAGGAAAACCAAACATCCATCATCCTCACACCGTTGTGTCCTACACACTGGGATTTCGCTTGATTTCTTCAGGATACGGGTCATTTCAACAGACGTATCTGGTAAATGTCCGTAAACTTGTTACCCTATACTCGTAAGAGGCCAAAGTCCCAATCGCGTGTTATCCTTTAGTGTGGGAACCAACCAAAACCTCCGTTCCCAGAAGTCCCCCTTAAAACAGGAGCTTTCTTTGCTCACCACAGAAGAACGTGCATTGAGAGGCGAGGATTGTATAGCCCTACCACTAAGCACATTTCCGAAGTCCCCGTGACCATCCCTACAATTTGCATTGAAGAACATATCAGGATTAACTGACTTTTCCGATGGACGTGGCAGGCCAATGGGACTCTTCTGTTTGGGCTCGAAAAACCACATCAGAAAACCGCCACTCCGCTTACGTCTGCCCCTGCCGTACGATAAAGACTGCTGCAACTCCTCTGCCTTTCTCCAACCCTTCCAGGAGTCAGTATCACAAAGCGTGCCTTCTCTACAGCCGCCTAAACGAGGAGTCATGTCCAGCATAGCCGCAAAGATTCTCGGCAAGTACCACGAACACCACGCCGGAGCGGTGTATCGCGAGGTGGGCCACCGGCACCGTCTGTCCTACGCAGATCTCGACGCCCTCCTTGAGCACGAGGAGAAGTTACTGCGACTCACCAAGCAGGAGGGCACGGACGAAGAGCAAGTAGATTCCAGGACGCCCCAGAACCCGCTCTACCTGCCTCCAGAGGGGGCGGGCTCGAGCGAGGACGAAAGCGACTGGCCTCACGAGCGGCACGAAGAGGAAGACGTAGTCGAGCTTGACGATTCCTACTATTACGACCACATACAGACCGTGTCCAACGCCGAAGACCATTTAATCAAAGACATAGATTATATTGTGTACGTACTCGTGTAGCACTATTAGGGCTCCTCTCATACCCAGCCTCCTTCTACGTATAGTCACTCGGATATCACCGAGGCACAGCTGGCGAGAATGGAGAGGCTGTTGAAAGTGAACTGCCTACACAGAGGCGATATCGTCCACGTCAAGGGCAAACGGTGGATGGTAGCCGTGGATGGGACTGAAGCCTCCACTCGGGCCTTCCAGGGCGTGCTCAAGCTTATGGAACCCGATGATCACCTCCTCGTAGTTACTGTACGCGACAAGAACCTTCCTCAGCGCTTCGCCCTTAGCCCAAGCGAGGAGATCCAGCTCCGCTTCGAGCTGTGGAAGTCTGCTCGTCACATCCTCAAGCCCTACACCGACGAACTCGCCTCTCGCCTCGTAAGTGCTTATCGTTTGTTATATTTATTTATTTATTTATTTATTCATTCTATTAGTCCTAAAATTCATTTTTCTTCTAAATAGCCAAGTCATCGCTACACGGTCATGATTCCCGACGCATGGGACGCAAGACGTCTACTGTGCAAGTTGTGCAAGCGATACGAAATCGACACCCTGGTTGTGGGCAAGCACTCCAAGAGCGAGCACAACCACCACCATTGGCACCTGCGCTCTCTGCACTCCTACACCAGCAAACACGCGGGCTGCCACGTAGTTATCTTCTAGGCGACCAACCAGCGGACCGCTTCGCAGCTTGGAAAACAGGATGCGATTGGCTCCTGGCCAACTTTATTTATTTTTATTTATTTTATTGCGAAGGCTCGAATGTGTACAAAGACAAACCCAAACATCAATTTTGGAAACAAAGAAATAAAAGAAATCAGAAAGATTATTATTGTCTCCTTTGCCGTTCTTGGTTTTTCTACGAAGGCAAAGCCAGATAGGTTTACTTGGCAACCAACGCGACTCATAGTCCCACAACAACCCAAGAGGAACAAAACATGGGAGCGTCCGGATCACAGCCAGTGGTGAGCTACGAAGAAGCCGTCAAGCGACGTTCGTGAATCTTACTCTGAAAAAAAAAACGCTCACCGATTGTTCAAAAAAAAGGCTAATGCTGTGTTGTGTTATTGTCTCTTCTATTCTCTTCTCTTCAGTCCCGGACGAATGGCTTGAGGCGCTGCGGCTGAGCTTCCAGGAGATGAGCAAGCACAACAAGGACCTCAGCGGTAATCCAAAAAAAACCCACTAAAATCTCTTCATTTACGCAATTAGTGACTGTTTCATCAATTAATCTATACACTTTTTTTATTTTTTTATTTTTTATTTTTATTTTTTGGGAACAATAATAGGAAAGGTCAGCAAGGACCAATTCAAGCAGTACTATGGAACCAAAATAGTGTCCCATTTTGGTCCGATTTTCGACCGCCTTTTTGACGTCCTCGGTACGTGTAAATGATCATGTATTGAGACCGTCTCGTGTCAGCCCTCTTATTAAACTCTCCCGAATAATAATAATAATAATAATAATAATAATAATAATAATAATAATAATAATAATAATAATAATAATAATAATAATAATAATAATAATAATTCTTCAAATTTTCCGTTCTAAACAAAGCCACACCAATTTCTCCCCTTTTATTATCTACTATAATAAACTTATTATTTTTCTGAACATCATAGATCAAGACGGAGATGGTACTGTGGATTTCGAGGAATTCATGAGCGGCATGTTCATTTTTGGTCGTGGGTCTCGCGAAGAAAAGCTCAAATGTTCGTTCCTCCTTTTTTTCACATACATATGCTTAAGCATAAAGATACGAACTTTTTTTTTTCGCTGAATACACGGAAATTTCACAGTTTTGTTCAAATTGTACGATTTGAACGGAGACGGTTTACTCAGTAAGCAAGAATTCGACAAAATGTTGCGCGGTTCGCTGAAGGCCACTCAGGCGGCCATGGTAGCTTTTCTTTTTCTTTTCTTTTTTATTTTTTTAAGATTTTAAATGTCAACATATATTGATTATATTATTTTTGCATACATTTATATTTATTTATATTAATATATATATATATATTATTCATTAAATGTCGACAGGGAGCACTTTTGTTGCGGGAAAACAGCCAATATAATGACCTGATCACCGCTGTCAGACGCAACCTGAAGGAATCCGGACCGCGCATCGATTACATCATCGATTCCATTTTTAATGAGGCAATAACTCCTTTTCCCGATTGGTCCATAGTTTATAACAGCATTAACGGATTTGATACGAAATTTCGTATAGACGGACCTGAACAAGGATGGGTATTTGAGTTATGACGAATTCAAACAGTGGGCCACCGGGAAGGGCAAAGACGATCTCCACGTCGACCAATGGCTGGAATCTCTTCTCCCCCAACGTACGCCAATCCCATTTTCCCTTTCTTTTTCTTTCTTTCTTTCTTTCTTTCTCCAAAATGGGATATTATTACCGACGCAAAGAATCAACACAAACTAAAATTGTTTACAAAAAAATAAAAAAAATACAAAATACAAAATACAAAAAATAGGGGTCGAGCAGCTGAAATTGGCGGAGAAAAACGAACCAAAGGCCAAAGAAGAGGCCACGCTAATCGCCGAAGACATCCGATTGGACGCTGCCTCAGCTCGCCACGTCACCATCGAGAAGGACGGTCGCACTGTAAAATACACCGGGTATTTCTTCTCTATTTTCCCTTTTTTTTCATCCAACAAAATTTTATATATTTATATATATATTATAATTTTTAATTCTATTCTTTTCTACAATTTATTTTTCTTTCTTCTATATATATATTTCATTTTTATATATATATACCTTCCCCCCCCCCAAAAAAAAATAGGTCGGGAATCGACCTGCGCGCGTCGAGCGGCTATCAGACTGGTCTGGTCCATCCGGAGGTGATGGTCGACACCGACCTCTCTTCCCTCTTCTACTTCGAGTTCACCGTCACCGACGCAGGCCTCACCGGGTAATTTTCTTTTAATTATTTATTTATTCCTAATATATATTTCGAATTATAATTTACAAAAAATTTATATATTTATATTTATATTTTTATATATTGAAAAAAAAGGGGAAATGCCATTGGTTTTTATCCGGCGGATGAATATATGACCGGCGCTCCTGGTTGGTTCCACAATTCTTACGGCTATCACGCGGACGAAGGCTGTCGCTACCACCGTAATACCATTTTCCCCAATATATAATTATATAGATATAGATATAGATATTGCATGAAATGTTCAAATAATTTAATGCATATTTTTTTTTCAAAAAAAAAAAACCCATGTATAGAAATGAAAAAGGAGTTGTTTAAGGACGGCTCGCGTTACACGGAACGCCAGTGGGGCGTCGGAGATACGGTTGGCGCTGGCATCAAAAACAGCACTATTTTCTTTACCCGAAACGGCAAAAGACTTGGTTCGTTCATCACATATAAATATATTTATATATATATATATAAATATATATATAAAAATAACTAATACTCTTGCAGAGCCGGCGTACGAGGGAGTGCAGGGCGTGTTCTATCCGGTGGTCTGCTTTACCAGTCCCGGCGCCGTTGGAGTCTGCAATTTTGGGGAAAAGCCATTTAAATATGATCTCGATGTAAGTCCGAATTCGGTGGTAAATGGTGGTATTATATTTACAACTAATTTTTTTTTTTTTAATTCTTAAAAGGCACCTGAAGCTTCAGCCAGCCTCAGAATTTCGGTCGTCAAACCGCGCAATTAAATCCAATTTGTATGGATATAATTATGCAATGAAATCTATGCTACAATGGCTAAGCCACCCACTGGAGTTATTCAGCACCGAAAAGTTGTTGGATTGTCGATCTCAAGATAAATTGTTTTAATGTGTGATGTTTCTTCTTGGCGGCCAAAACAAGTTTTTTGGATTTTACGACAGTCAAGGTGCCGGAGGGGTGTTCGGTTTGGTGTCGCCGGCGTAAAGCTGGTTCACGACAACTTCGGTCTGTCCCGCGTAGAGCGGACTCATGTAGTTGCTGTCGAGCGGCTCGGCCGTGAGCGAGGGGAGAGGCAAATTCTTCGAACGCATCGCGCGCGTGTGCTGTCGCCATATGAAATAGGCGGCCAGCGCGGCCAGCGCGACGACCGCTATGGCAGCGGCCGCGACCGGTACAGCCACGCCCACGCCCACGGCAATCGTGTCTCCATCGGAGTCGGTCGTGAGCGGGAGGTTACTAGGGGACGACGAGGGGGTGGGCGAGACGGTGGACGAAGGGGAGTGCGACGGAGTGGGGGAGCTGGTGGGGGAGGGGGAGGGGGGGATCCAGCAGGCCGAGCTCGAGTAGACGGTGTCGAGCCGCGACACCGTCGCGCTCACGACGTTGTCCAGCGCAACAGAGGTGACCGAGAAGAGGTAGTTGTTCAAAATCGGTTGCGAGGCTGCGGTGAAGTAGACGAGGTAGGTGAAGTCTATCCGGTACTGGGACGCCACGCCTGTGGGTGTCGACTCGTACTTGAGGACGTAGACCTCGAACGAGTTGGGCGGAAGGAGGGTTGTCCATACATCGACGAGCTCGGTGTAGAGCGCCGGACCCCCGTTGGGTTGCTCCACCCCTGTGTAGGTGTAGATGGCAGAGAAGTCAAACGAGCACGTCCCGTTGACCAGCGGGGTGATCGACGGGCTGGGCGTGTTCGACGGCGTGCCCGAGATGGTGGGCGTGACCGACGGCGTGCTCGTTCGCGAAGGGGTCGCCGAGTTCGACGGGGTCGGTGAGCGCGTCGGCGAGCGGGTCGGGCTGGGTGAGTTGGGTGGCGAATTCGTGGGGGTCGCGCTGGGCGTCAGGCTCCGCGTGGGAGTCGCGCTGGGCGTCAGGCTCCGCGTGGGGGTCCCCGAAGGGCTGCCCGAGTTGGAGGGCGTCGTGCTCGGTGTCGTCGACCGGGTCGGGGTGGTCGAGGGCGTCCGAGAGGGCGACGGACTCCCAGAGGGCGTAAAGGAGGGCGACGCGCTCATCGAAGGGGTGGTCGAGGGCGTCCTCGAGGGCGTTCGCGAGGGCGACCTTGAAGGACTGTACGACGGCGTTTGCGAGGGAGTCCGTGTCGGGCTTCTCGTGATCGACGGGGTCGGGCTGCGCGTTCCCGAGGGCGACGGGCTGGGCGAGTTGGGCGGCGAGTTCGACGGGGTCGCGCTGGAGGAGGGCGTGCCCGACGGCGTGCGCGAGGGCGTGCGCGAGTTCGAGGGGCTCCTCGACGGGCTGGCGCTGTTCGAAGGGGTCGGACAGGCCGTCGGCGAGCCCGTACCGGTGGGGGAAGGGGTCGTGGTCGGGGTGCGGGAGACGCTGGGGGTGACCGAGTTGGAGGGCGACCGAGTCGGTGTGCCCGAGGAGGTGGGCGACGCGGTCGGGCTGGGCGAGACGCAGGTGCTGGTGTAGGAGGCCGTGGAGGCGACGACGGTCTCCGTCCCGTTCCGGAGTCGGCACAGGGAGCCGAGCACCTGGCTGTTGACAGCGTTCAACGTCACCCGGGTGTCAGGATGGAAGTGGGCGTAGATGACGTAGGTGAAAGTGGAAGAGGTGGTGTTTTGGTGGTAGTAAAAATTGTTGTCCCAGTTGAAATCCGCTGGCATGTTGGCGAACCCTTGCGCCAGTTGCGCCTTAACTGCTTCGGCGGAAGTCTTGCGCGAGAGGTGGTAGGAGAGTTTAGTAAGATCAGCTACGTTTCGAGTGCCGAGAAGAAGGGGAGCGTACGGGATTTATTCCTTCTGGGACTGTGCTGCATTGCATGAAAGGAACGATCGTGCAGTTCTGGACAGAACCACGGGCGCTATTCAGAAGGAACGCACAGACCACGAGAAGGGGCAAAACTATCCCTGTCCTATAACGTGAACCGACATACATCACATAGGCTCTCTGTTGCCCTTATTTTCCAGTACTGGGCATGCCACAGCCTACGGCTTGTGTGTCCTTTTCTCTCAACTGCTTCCTTTTCCAAGCCTAATCCTTTCACCTATTTGGGCCGTATGGCCATATTTAGAAGACTGCGAAAATTCAAACAATGTTACTTCTTCTGGCCAGAAACATCACCTAATTTTGGTGCACCTCTTGTGTTCGCCAGCACGTCCTTATCTTGTCTTGTTATCTTGGACGTTTGAGTTTATTTCAGTTACTTCTTCTCGTCCGTTATGGTTCTGGAAAGATGGACCAGGAGCACCGAGCAACAGTTGAAGAACCCAAAGGTATCGCCGTCCAGCTTCTTGAAGTCGAGCAGGTACCGGCTTGACGTCAGCTTGAACAGCTGCACGCCGAACTTGACCCGCTTCTTCCTCGCCGGCGCAAGCGAGGAGACCGAGGACGAAGAAGACGACAGCGGCGACCGCATGCCCGCCAGCGCCTGCTCCCGGTTGAGATCCTCGCTCCGTCGTCTCGGCTCCTCCTCTTTCTCTTTCGCGTCCCTTCCCCCCTCTTCTTCGTTCTTTGCTCCCCCTCGAGACGACGTCTTGACGTCCCGCGACCCCATCATGGCCATCATTGCCGACATGATCGAGCCCCGCTCGCTCCCCTCCCCGCTCGCCCTTCTTTCCCTCACACCAACACCACCACTACTACTGCCTGTAGTGTCGACAGAAATAACCTCCCTATTGGGACTCGTTGCGCGCCGACTGCGCGCCGAGGGCGGGCTGATGGACTGCTCGCGGCTGCTTATGGATCGCTCGCGGCGCCGGGAAGATGCGCGGCCGCCGCCGCCGCCCGAGGGCGGCGCCGTTTCGGCGTGTTGTTGGCGAGGGACGGGCGGTGAATGGACGCCGGCCAATCGGATGAGTTCCTCGCCGCTAGATGACGCGATATCTCCCCGATCGCTTTCCGTGTCTTCATCATCGAAATTTCCCACTTGTCGACACCTCAGCTGATACGTGCTCACTTGCTTCCATTCCTGTTGTCACAATGTAGCATATTCTTTGATTATGTTACCATGCAACATGCTATCAGGTATATCTACGTACGAATCCGGTTGCTTTGAGCGCCAAGAGGACGTGCCGCATGATCTCCCGCGGGTGTTTCGAGGAGACGATGCCCAGGTACCACTTCTTCGTCTCCTTCCTGCTTCCCTCCAACAGCTTCGCCTTCTCGCCGTTGATTGCCGGCGCGGGCAGCGGCGGCGACATCGGACCCAAGGGCGTCGCCGCGAAGGGCGACGGCGGCGGAGGCGGCGAGAAGGGCAGCGCTCGGTCCTGTTGGTGTTGCTGCTGCTGCTGCTGCTGCTGTTGCTGTTGAGACGAAAAAGGGGAAGGATGCGTCGGACGGCCGATCACATCGATCTCAACCTCCTGTCGACATGTCGACATTAATTCGTTTTCGTTCTTTGGTTTCGACGAAAAAGAGCGAAGACGAAGATTGGGGGGGGGCGCATACGTTCTCGTACGAACTGTCGCCCGGAGCGAAGGCCTTTGATTCGTACATGCGCCTCGCGTCATGGATGAGGTGGTACGCCACCTTAAAATCGTTGCTCTGAAGTGTCGACACGTCCTGTTCTGATTCGCCGTCGTCGCTGGATTCCAAGAGCAACGGAACGATCGCTTCTCGCGTCATCCCGAATTTCTACGCGAAAATCGAGATTTTTTAAAAAAAGTTATGTTTGTTATTCTTCAAACAAAATAATTGTTTATGAATTATGCCAATATGGATTAATATGGATTAATTCAGATTTGCATCTGACGTACGGTGCAGAGTTCTTTGAGGACGTCTTCGTCGATATCTTCCTCGCGGGCGAGTGTAACTTTGGCCGGAGTATATTTCAAATATTCCGGCAAATTCACATGATACCACGGATGCGCCCTAAATATGCATTTAAAATGTACGTATATATATATATATATATTCTGCACATTATACTATATTTAGAAATATTGTAGAATGTTTGGTATGTACTTGATTTCATCGATCGTGGCACGTGCGAGCGCGTCGACATTCAGCATCGACATGATCAAACTGCGACAGCCTAAAAACACACATATAAAGAAATTCAATATATATATATATATATTATTGAAAAATCAAAGTTGAAATATACCGGCGGAGACATGAGATGGGATTGTGTAGGCGCCCAATCGGATTTTCTTAAATAGATTAGGAATGTGTTCGTCGTCGAATGGCAGTCGAGCGCACACGAGAGCGTAGAGAATGACACCACAGCTCCACACGTCCACTTCCGGTCCCGCATACATTCTTTGGATTTTTGTGTAATGTGAAAAATTCGTTAAATACCATTGTGACTTTTTTTATTATATTGATTGTATTGATTTATTATTATTTTTTTAAAATTTAAATTTAAATTGAGGAAAGACGTCACTGTCCAGAGATGACCTCAGGCGCGGCGTAGTTAGGCGAGCCGCAGCTTGTCGTCAAAAAATCGCCATCTTGCATAAAATTGGACAGTCCTGATTGGACAACACACGAATACAAGAACAATTTACAAAGTATTTTTTTTTTTACATTTAATGGACAAATAGTCTTACCAAAATCGGCTATTTTTACATTTTGGTGGGAAGCATCCAGGAGGAGATTCTCGGGCTTCAAGTCCTGCGAAGACGTTAACAAATGAGATGAAATAATATTACTAAGAATATATATTAAGTATATTATTGGGATTATATTATAAATTATTTATTAATGTGGCATATATATATCTATATAAAGACATAAATTACCCTATGTACAATCCTGTGCCTGTGGCAGTAATCCACCCCAGATATAATTTGCTGAAAAAATCGTCGCGCGTCATCCTCCGACAACTGAGGTGGAAATTGGCCAGTGATAAAGGCAAAGTGTCGACATAAAATGAACATGTTACTATTGGGGTACGAGATTCCAAGAAAACGAAGTAAAATGATGAATAATTGTTACCTTGCCGTGAGAGACGATGTAGTCAAAAAGTTCGCCGCCAGAGACATATTCCATAATCATGAATATGTCTGACGCCGTTTCGATCACTTCATACCTATATAGAAAGTGAAAAATGTATTGATAAAATATTGATTTGAAAAAAAATAAATAAAGAATATCTATAAGAGTGATAATAGAAATAGCCAGGGAAGGGGTACAGTTTAATGATGTGAGAATGTCGAAGAAGTTTGAGCATTTGTATTTCGCGTTGTATCTTTTCATCCATCCGCGGCAAGGCTTTGATCTTCGATCGGTTCAAAATCTTGATGGCAACCTTGTGGCCCGTCACCTCATGCTCAGCCACTTTGTTCGTACAGAGCAAAATAGATTGTGTTGGACAATTAATGATAATATCATATAATCTCTGGTGTCGTGTAAAGGGGGGAGGAATCGTGTAGGTTGATGTTGTCATTTGTTTGCTTACCTTTGACCTTGCCGAAGGAACCCACCCCAAGGGTCTTGCCTAGCCGGTACATACCGATTCGAAGCACACTGCGATCGGATGTAACCTAACAAGAACAAAAGTGATATGGAGTAAGATTACTACTCCATAAGGGCAAGAAGGGTAGAAATCGAAACGGGGGGGGGCGCACCAGAGGCGATTTGTCTTTCACATTTCTATTGGTTGCTGATTGCATTTGATTTCCGTGCCAAGCGCGCCCCACGGTACTGTCCCCGAGACGCTTTCCTCAAGTTACAGCAAGGAGATCTCAACGCCTCTTTCTTTTCTACGGAGGTGGGCGGAGGGAGGAGTGGTTCACTGGCACAAGTTGCTTGGTTTGCGATAACAACAGATAGCGAGGTATTGTGTCATTTTTTCGCTGGGTTATTTTGACGAATTTTCTACTAAAAATTGGGTTGTCACCCACTAACAACCAATAGGAGGCTTGTAGACACTCCAAGCTACCTCACCATCTACCAATGGGTGTGGGTTTCTTGAAGAAGACGCCCAAACTCGAGAAGCCAAGGCACACAGCAATAATGATGAAGATAATGTTGTAGTTGCCCTGACGATACATGCCATGGAATGAAAAACGCAAAATTAGCAAAATCTATGCAACGGACGAACTATTTTCGGCGAAAAAAGCTGTCCGGACGAAACGGTAATCGGTACCATTTGCTGTTTGATAACTTCGGCTATGTTTGGAATGAGGAATGTGGCACCAGTAGAGCCCAACTGCATGTAGCCGAAGTAAATACCAAAATTCACGTGGCCGTAGAAGTCGCCCACGATGATAGGCACGACGGAAAGATAGGTGCCAAAGCAGAAACCAACGCTCACGAGGCAGATTACAAACACAACCTTTTCAAGGTCATGGTTAGCATGTATTCTAAATGAATTAATCCACCCAATAGAAATATAGAAAAATGGAGGAGTAGTAAGGAAGAGGCTTGAATATTGGAGTCCTGACCTGTGCAGCCGTCGTTGGGTCGGAAGTGCCATAGGAAAGACCGACGAGTATAATGTAGACGATGGCGTCAAAAAGCAACACAAACGCCAACGCTTTTTGTCGCGAAACTTTAAACTGTCCAAAAGCCAGGAAACAATTAATTCCTTTTCATTTAATAATTAAATAAATAGTTTTTTTTCCAAAAAAAAAAAAAAAAACCTTTGACCAGAGGAAGTCCGATCCCAACCCGGAAATAACGTTGGCGACAGTGTTGGTAATGGAGAAGGCGGTGGTGATGTTCACCGCCCAGCCCTCATTTTTGCCATTCGTGAAAGTCGTCCAAATGTTTTTGTTGCCTAGTCAATAATAAATAAATAGATAAAAATAGGGATTAACAAAACAGTTAACTATAAACGATAAAGAAAATCAAGATTATCAAAAAATAAAATGAAATAAAGCAATAATGGGTACATACTGGTGATAATAAATACGGCTGACGAGATACCAGCGAAATATCCTGTGTGCAAAGAAGGCAGGTTGATACATGCATATTCGTGTAACAATATACATACATATATATATATATTATGTGCAGAGAGAAACATTCGATTGAACGAACCAAGGATAAGAAACCAGAAGAAAACATTGCGAAGCGTGTGAAGCGAGTAGAGAAGCGACAACGGCGAATTGTGCTGTCCTGCTTTGAGCTCTTCATGAACCATTTCGGACTATTTTATTGTTATATTGTGTATTTGTTAGGGAAAAAAAAGGATTTGACGTGGAAATGCGATATTATTATCTTTTCTTAAATATTCAAAAAATGATTTAAGGCAAGATATTTCAGGTATTACCTTTGTGAGGAGAGCGACCGGAATTTGTTCCTCGCTAATTGCAAATTCATCAACGATCTGGACTAAATTAGAAGGTTTTAATTTTATGTACCATTTTTCATTTTCGCAAAAAAAAAAAATGAGAATGAAAGGCAAGTAAGTTTGACCAAAAATACGAACCGCTCTCACTGCGCGGCTCGTCCGGAGGTAAGAAGCGGAGTCCGATGCTGGGGACGAATAGGAAAATTGCTGTCGACACAGCCAGCGCGCGGAGGTAATAAGGCCAGCAACTGTCCTCCGAACAATCACAAACATTCTTGTAGACTATTGTTGAGAAAAGATTTACAATCAAGGTTAGCATCAATTCTCTTGTTTCTGTGTAAGTGTTGCAATGTAACACTTACATTCTACGATGCCATTGGTCAACGCAAGCGACAAACTCATGCACGCTCCCACCATCGCTATGCCCAGACCTGATATATTGGAATAGATATATGGAACAATTATTTGTTTAGACAAATGTTTTAATTAAGATTTCGAGTAATGCTAATTTTATGTCGACATACCTGGATAACCGGGGATGGACTTAAGTCCGGTCGAAAGAGCGGCGAGGAAAGAGGCGCCGCTGCCGAAGCCGACAATCATCAAACAGATCAACATTGCCGGATAGGTGTCCTAAATGATATGTTGGAGATGATAATAATTGTTATATATATATAAATATATATTTCTGGGTAAATATTGGTTTGACGACTGCAGACTTACTTTGTCAGTAAATGACATGCCGGCATATCCGACGGATGTGAGCACCGCACCAATTAAACCGGTCCACATGGCCCCAAATCTGTCATTTACAAAACCTGTGGTTGTATTTGTTACGTATTTGAAATTAGTAAAATAGATAAATATGTAGTATTTTCTATTGCTATAAATTCTATCTACAAATACCCGCGGGCATAGTAAAGAAGAGCCCAATAATGCCGAGGGAGGAAAGGAGGGTCATGAGGTTGTCGCTTAGGCCCGTGTCATTCTGAATGTGGCTGGCAATAGTGTTGAAGGCGTTCTGCACAGAGTATATCCAATAAATAAAATAAATAAATAAATAAAACTATTTTTCGTTTCTGCGACCGCAGCTGACGAGCTGAGGTTGTGAAATAACAATGGTTGGCGAAGTGAACCGTGGTGCCAGACTGCAGGCCAACTATCATGGCGCTAATGAGGGCGATGGCACGCCGGGCTATGAGTATGTTGCGTCGCCGGCGCTGCTCTTCGAAGCCGTCTGTACGTTGTTCAAATCAAAAGAGACGGACCGGTGTTAAGTCCAAACGAAGAGGAGGAAAACTCAGCATCTCGTGATTGAAATCTTTCATAATTCACTTAGTAGTCGACTGTGGGAGGTTCCGGAGTAACGACAACGAACCGCGCTGTGGCACAAGAGGTTCGCGGTCGTCGTCGCTGTAGTTGACGTGGCTCATGTTGCTCTTCATTGTATAACGAGTTGTCAAACAGGACGAGGGCAAACCGCTGGTCAGGTTCCTTCAACACGTTTTCCTGACAAGAAAAATGAAGAGCGGCCTATGCCGTGTGCGGCGGTGCAGAGGCGAAAAAGGAAGACAACGCCTCGGCCAAGAGGAGAGTTCGGAGGCAGCGGTCGGGGAAAGAAAAGTGGGACGAAAAGTGTTGGGGCAAGCTTAATCTGTTTTCTCTCCGGATGGCCAATGGTTGGGCCGATAATTTTGCGTGCTAAGTGAAATGGAACATATAATATATTAATAGGTAGTTACTGACAACTAGTGAACCACCAGAGCGTCTGGCGTGTAGTTGGGCTTGTAATTGAGCTTCTCTGCAACGTATTCCGCAATAGCCGGCGATGAGGTAAGCCCTGGAGACTCAATGCCCAACAAATTCACAACACCTGGTGTAACCACGAAATATGCCCGTTAGATTGAAGTGAACTCAAATGGAAAACAAGGGAAAAGAGAAATAGAAACCTGGAAATCCTTTTTGGCTCTCCTCTTCGATCAAAAAATCGCGGAATGGTTCGCCCGGACCAGCCAATTTCGGTCGAATACCGGCGTAATCGGCGTACAAGGCTTCCCTCTCCATTCCTGGCATATACCTACCGTAATATGCATTGACACCTATATCTAAGATATCCCCTGTTTCGCCGAACGAAGAAAATGGCGGTTACCTGGTGATTGCCTTGTGGGCGTCGTCAAGGTGAGTATCATATACGGTATAATCGGGAACGGCCCACAGGTCCGCCGGTCGCTCCACATAGTAAGCATCCGGCCCGAAACGCATCCGTCCCGCCAAATCGATCGTTACATGTACACCCAACCCCTATATAGCGTCATATTATATATCATATATTACATATACATATATATATATATATATTGTAATTTATATGAAGAAACATCTGTTAACACATTCATCGAAAAACAGGGATAAGTAGAAATAAGGACCTTAAGATTTTTCTCAGGCACGGGGTAGACAAGACGGGACACGAGAGCCTTTCCTGAGGAGGCGTAATAGTTTCCTTTGCAATAATATTGGCGGTATTCCAGCGGGCATCGTTCACCCAATACCATTTTGGCCACGAGGTCCGCATACAACCCCGCACAGTTGATCACGCTAGTATATAAGATAGAATTGGAATTACTTTGATATCTGTCGACATATTTTCTTTGGAGAGTGAAGTCTACCTGTCCGATCCGATACGGCATCGCTCGCCCTGCCAGTCTACAGTCTCAATCAAGTATCCGCTTTCGCTTTTCTCTATTCCAGATATGTTCAGTTATCGACAAAGAGCCATATTCAATAATAATGTCCAATGAATTTAAAAAAATAAAAAAATATGGGGTTCATTCACAGTTCATATTCACTAATTGTGTGAAGTCCATTTTACCTATGCGTTCGACCTTCGTGTGTGTGGCGACGTTGCAGTCTTGGCTAGAGGTGAGCCGCCCCTCGAAGAACTGCATCACCGCGTGGGAGTCGAGAATGCCCGTAGAGGGACTCTCGAGGGCCTCCTTGCACCGTACATTCGGCTCTTTGGCCTACGCACATCCAAATGGGATCACATCATCAATGGAGAACAGAAAAAGAAAAAGAAAAAGAAAATGCTGGGTGCCGACCTGGCGGGTGGCTTCGTCGATGAAGAAGAGGGGTACGCCGAGCCGTTGGGCTTTGGCTTTCATGTCGACAAGCACTTGGGCTTCCTCGTCGTTTTGTGCGACAATCCACTTGCCTGGAGATCCATCCAGTTGAGGAAAAATAGGATTAGGAGAAATAAAGACCACAATATCTGTTGCTCCACTGTTACCAGTGTTTTTCCATGGAATAGAATAATGGTTGCAGGCCTTGGTGAGCATCAACTTGCCCTGATGATAATGTAGAGGTCAGCCGTTGTCTCTAGAGTGAAGAATTCTCTCATTGTTGGTATCATAGTGAGGACAGTTAAGATACGAGTATGCAGAGCCTGGTCTTTAGCGAGTTCTCTGGATAGTAGATGCCGGCGTGTAATACTTCGCTGTTGCGCGAACTGACCTACTCGCAGGGACTCGCTTTCAGCAAAGCCAAGAGGACGAAGCGGTTCATAGCAAGTTCTACCTCTTCACCAAGCACGGCATTCTTCTCCAACAGGATGGTGGAACCTTCCTTGCTCAGCCGCGCAGCTACAGCCAAGCCAACCTTTGGCCAGAACGCGGTTGGGCGCAGCGTTACTGCAAATCTTCTGTAGTGTAAATCGTAGGAGCGAACTTACCACACCACCACCAATGACCAAGTGTTTGACACTGAAGTCCGCCACAGCAGGACTCATCACCCTCATGGTGGCCTTCATCACTCCTCTCTCGAGTTGCACCAACCCAACAAAGAAATATTCAAGAAAAGGTATGAAAAGGATCCTTTCCTCAAAATTCAGAAAGTGGGCCAATCAATTGCCGTTGCACGGCAGAGTCCTGTTATCTGATTGATCGCTCATAGTTCCGGCTTGCGATCCTGGTCGTGGACGCTACCACCTTCCTTGGGAGTGTAGTCATCTTCGGTGTTGACCTTCTCTATCACGAAGTTGTGGTTGGTGTAGACGCAGAGGTCCGCCGCAACAGTCATGGCCTTGCGTGCGATGGTCTCGGCGTCCATGTCAGGTACGTCTATCAGGCCTCGGGCGCATGCAAGAGCGTAGGACCTGAATCCCAATAAAAATATATCGGTGAGTGTTACTGTGTAACGGAAATGTAGCCTGCAGGGTGGTGGGTTGTGTACCCGCCTGAACCAATGGCCATAATGCCGTCGTGGGGCTCTAATACATCGCCAGTACCGGTTAGCGTGAGTAGCACATTCTTGTCGGCCACCAACATCATCGCCTTTTTATGGAAGTGTTGCATTGCAAAAGATAATATCAGTCGTCCACGAATCACGATCTCCAGGATAGAGAAAAGAAAGAAGGGAAGCGGAGATAACCTCGAGCCGGCGCAGGTATTTATCTGTCCTCCACTGCTTGGCCAGGTCAACGCAGGACCGGAGCAGCTGGCCCTGATGTTCTTCTATCTTCTCCTCGAGCCGTTCCAGGAGAGTGAAGGCATCGGCAGTCGCGCCTTGGTAAAGAAAGCGGAACCTTTAATACGACGTAAAGCTAAAAAGTTCCGTCTTCCCTCTCCCGACCCCCCAGAGGGCAGCAGGCGAGGGAGGAAAAGGAGGTGAAAGGTACCGGCAAAGCCAGCAAGGATGCCGGGTCGGATCTGTCGCACCTTCCTCGCGTTGGGCTTCATAACTGTGTCCCCAAGCGACACTTGACCGTCGCCGATCATCACCTGCGCGAGATAAGAAGAACGACATCAAGATGGGCCAACTGTTGCACATAAGTGAGGAGAGATCGAGAGGCAAGATGTTGCCAAAAAGTGCACCACTGAATTGCCCTTTCGCACACAGAGGATAGTGGTGGCATAGGCAGGATTGTCAGGTCCCCAAATTCCATGTCTGGAGTGAATGGGGCGAGATTCGCCCTGGGCAAGCAGCAGACTGCGCGCGCCCAGTGTTCGTGATCCCAATACATAAGCTGGGTTTGCCCCTGCAACTCCACGCGTTGCGAATCTCTTCATGGTTCTAAGATAAGTCGTCTTCTTACTAAAATTCGAGGAATAGACCTTTTTCACTATTTTTCTTTTCTCTCTTTAGCTCATCTCTGCTGGCACCATGAAGGGTGCTGCGCATCTCAAGTCTCAACTCTTTGCAAGGGGCGAAGAGCATCAGGTTGAAGTAAACCAGAGGCACCTTATTGATAAGATCTTGGCTCGCTACAGGTTTCTTTTCGTCCGCTTTGTCGCACATACCGCCATGCACTCAACTTGCCTTAACGTTGTCTTTCTTGCCAGCTCGGAGTTCACTCTCTTTCGCGAGCTGATTCAGAATGCCAACGACGGTAAGCTTTCCCTTAATCATACTTAAATATTTAATATTTTAATTGTACAATATTTTTCTTTTCATCCCAGCCGGTGCCACGCACATTGAGATCGTCCTCACGGCGCCATCTTATTGCTTGCCATCGCCGACGTCTGTCGAACCTGTCCCCGCTTCGTCCTCTGCTGATGTCTCAGACTCTGCAGCATCGTCGTCTGCCACATCTGCAGCCTCCTCTATCCTCAACATCTTCAAGTTCGGCTCATGGGCCACTGACGAAAAGAGAGACAAAGAAAGGGAAAAGGATAAGGAAAAAGTGAAGGATAGTCGTGCTCGTCTAGACGGCACTCCATTTGGCTCGTGTCAGGCGACGGAAGTCAAGGTATGTTGGATGTGATCAATGTATTCCCGCCATTCCTCACCTAAGAGGGAAAATGATAGATTCAAAACAACGGCCATCCGTTTTCAAAAGAGGATTGGACGCGGGTTAGAAAGATAGCAGAGGTAATTGATCTTTTTTTTCCCCCCCTCATTGGTTTACTTTGATTTCTGAGGTTTATATCGTCCTAATTTAGGGAAATCCGAACTCTGGTAAGGAAGATAAAATTACCACTTGTTATCTTTCGTTCTTTACAAATCCTTTGCTTCAGATTCGTGCGGAATGTTCGGTGTCGGCTTTTATTCCGTCTTTGCCATTTGCGAGCAGCCAATCATTAAATCAGGTGATTATCCACAACAACAATATTGTGTTTTTATGCAAACGAAATTAAGGGTTTCATTCTTCCCATCTAACATGTCGACAAATACAGGCAACGAATGTCTTATTTTCCATTGGCGGGGCGACATGCTCGTCACCACTCAGGCGAAGATCGACGACGACGACGGCGATGACACCGCGGGTGAGGGAGACGGTAAACAAACCCATGTCGACACCGTTTCGGACGGCGCGGCGTCAGGAGAGCGCGCCACGAAGGACTGGGTGGCGTTCGTGCTCGAGACGCGCGAGGCGATGCCATTCGACCTGGACGAGCTGAGCCGGTTCATCGTCAAGTCGGTCTCCTTCACCACCAACGTCCGCTCCATCTCGCTCATCGTCAATGGCGCCCGCCTTTTGCAGGTTCACACTCGGGACGGTGCCGAAGGTGGCGATATTTATATTTATATATAGATATCTATATATAAGCCATACAATGGATCCATTAAGGCTTGCTTTTTGTCAACAACAACAAAAAAAAAAAAGATGACCAGCAGGACAGAGCAGTGGCAGAAGATGTGGCGGTGCCCAGAGTCACCAAGGAGGACGTCAAGAATCGAGGGAAGAATCACGGCAGCATGTCCATTGGTACAATACCCTATCGAGTTATTATGGAAATTCAAATGAAAATTCATGTTCTCTTCATCGTAGCGTCGATCAAGGCGCAGAGCATGAGGGTCAAAGTTGAGCGCTACCCTTTCACTCGGCCTCTATTTGTCAAAATGCGCCTTCTGAACGCTCAGGTATACACTTATTATAGATATATAGATATATAGATATATATATATATATTGTGTCGACATTCTGTATCTCACCCCTGTTCGTTTTCCATTAGGTGGACGTACATTGGGAGTTTTTCCCGAACTATCTCGAGAATATGAAGAGGATACTCAAGAAGACGCCGCCTTATCGCACCAGCATTCTGCTGCTCTACAACTTCGACGACGACGACGACAACGAGGAGGACGCCTCGTCCATCGACACCACATCTTCTTCCGGCAGCGATGGTGGCCAGCCATCTTTGTCCTCCTCTTCTGTTGTTGAGAAGTCTGCTAGCAGCAGCAGCAGTAGCAGTGGCAGTAGTAGTAGTCGCAGCAGCGGGCTGTCCTCCATTTGGTCCTCCTTTGTAAGCAATGCAGCATCAAGCTGGTCGTCCACAAACGGGGATGACGGTAGGCTGGGGGCAGAGACGCATGAGGGGAGGAGGAAGGTGGACCCATTGGTGGTCGACCTCTACCCCAGCCCCAATAATGGACACATCTTCATCGGCTTCTCCACCCAGCAGACCACCGGCACCGGATTCCATCTCGCCGCACAGGTACACGTCTAATCTGGCTTGGCCAATAGTAGCCCCTTTTCCGTGAAATTTCTGCGTGAATTAACTTACCAATCGTATCAATTGGTAGCTTATTCCAACGGTTGAAAGGGAGTTGATAGACTTTCAGGATGTCTACATTGCTCACTGGAATTGCAACTTGCTCGCTGCGGCGGGTCAGGTAAGAAATAATGTGTTGAAAATCTATTAAAATGCTGACTTTAACGAAAAACAAAAAAAACAAAAAAAACAAAAACAAAACCGGAACAGGTGGCCCGTTTATATTATGATCACATTATGAAGAAGATCGCGGCGGTGCAGAGAGAGTCGCCTGACCAGCCTGCCCTTCAACGCGAAATCGTCAACCTTCTTTCAGCCCACACGTTCGTTCTGTTTCTTTCTTGATTTGTATTTGTGTATATGCTTATTAATATGTCCTCCCCGCTGGTAACCAATCAGATTTGCGCCGAGCCATCCGAGCGAGAAAGTGGCCAAGTTGGTCAACCAGTACTTCTTCGTGCATCCTCTCCTCTACGCCAATGCGATCCCGCCTGCCCAGCAGCAGAAGATTTCGCCTTCCCTTTTCCTCATCCCCTCAACTGCAGGTATGGTTCATCCATCGACCAATAAGAATGATTACCGAATAATCGGTTCCAATTTTAGGAATATTGCAATGCGACCGAGTACGACTACCCAATTTAGGAATGGAGGAATTTATTGGCGACTCGCAGAGCAAAACTGCGATCGTGCCACGCAGCGTGCTCATGAAATGCGATAGGTATGCCATTCGTATGCATTTCTGATATTCCTGTCATACTTACACTTTTTGTCGACAGGTTCTTCGCTCATCTTCAAGCCCGGGGTATGATTCGTGAAGTCTCGCTTGAGGATATGCTGGATGAACTCAAGAAGCGCGAACTCTCATTGGCCGATTTATCTCGCGTCATCCAATGGTTCAACAAAGTCGAATCTTCCCTATTCTCCGGACCCAATCGGCAGCAGGGCGTTGCCAGGCTACTCTCATCCCTCACGGTCGTATTCAACGATCCAACCTCTCAATCGGGGGCTGAGCCGAAAGTCCTAAGACAAAACCTCGGAGATGTACGCTTCTTCGTGGTAGGCAATCGGGCCAATCGGACTTTGCCTTTGCCTACGGAGGCCTTAAGTCCGGTCATCTCATCCGGATTGGGCGCGGCGGTCCTCAGCAAGAACCTGTTAAAGCGTTTTGGTTGGCGCGAATTGACTGCCTGGGATTGGTGGACGTTTGTACGGAAGAACACGCAACTTATCACCGATGATGAAGGTGCGTGTTTTGGGTGACGCTCACTTTCTCCATAGCGGAGACTGACTTTCGATGGAAAAATTCCAGGTGGAGTGGAACTGCTGAAGTACATTGCCGAGTTTTTCCCCCAATTACCCGAAGCTCGAAAGAATGAGGTGGTTACAGTGCTACGACAGCTTCCTTGCATTCCAATCGAGCCACGATCGGGTAAGCTACCTTGTGATGGTCTCAAGTGCGCTCATAACTCACATAGATCACCCGATGGCAATAGCAATAAGCAACGACCAATCCACAGCGGTTACAACTGTGTTACGTAGGAAACCGCAAGAAGTTTACTTCCCCAGTGTTCGACTTTTTACGGATATCGAACATGTGAGGGCGGATTTTGTGCGACACGATACCAAACCGTTCCTTAAAGCGCTGGGCGTGCGTGACACTGTCGACCTTAAACTGGTATTGGAGCGACTGGAACAGTTGCAATGGAACATTCGAGACCTCGTCGACTATCTCACCAAGCAACACACTTTCGCTTCTTCCGATTGGTCCGTTTCTTCATCCCCCTTTTAAATTGCGCGAAACAATCAATAATTTGACATGTATTCCTTTAAAAGGACGTTACTCTGCAACTCGGCTTTCCTACCCGCCACTTCCTATAAAAGGAAAACCTCTAAATCTGTCGACACGGAAACCGTATATGAGGAAATGAAGGCGTCCGGCCCTCGGCGGGCCTGCGAACTGTTCTTCCCTTCCGAGGAGATGAAAGCGTTGGGATTCACCGTCCTCGATTGGCCCGACCAGCCATTGGACCCCAAGTCCAAGCAGGCCATCTTGCTCAAGAGGATCGGCCTTCTTGACAAACCCAACCTATTGACTCTCTTCCGCCTCGCCTCTTCCTATCCCACGGAAGGTAGGCTTCCGAGCCGAGGGGGAAAAAGAAAATGCGTTTTTTTTTTTTGATGCAACCCCTTTAATTCCCCCATTAACGATGCAGACGGCGATGAGCCAATGCGGGAAAAGGTCCTCAAGTATATTGAGGACAACGTGCAAGAGTTGGTTGCAGCGCAACCCAGCGGATTTTCCGTTCGCGCGCATGTCGACACGCCATTCCTTCCGTGTCGCTTGTCTGTGCCGACACAGACGGGCCAACCAGGGCGTCTTCTGTGCAAACCAGGAGAATGTTTCATCAATGATTCCCCCTTTGGATTCCCTGTTGTCGAAGAGCGCTGGCGTGGATTGGCCAAAAAGCTCGACGTCGCTTCCGACCCGCCACTGGCCGTCATCATCGACCTCGTGCGACTTCCTCTATCTTCCTATTGGTCGAACCAAGTAGTATCTCTCTAAAAAAGGAAATGATCTCACAGATTATCAGATCGCCGCCTACAGACCAGAAACAGGGGTTGCAGGTGTTTGAATATCTTTCCACGAGAATTCAGGAATTCACCACAGTAGACCGCCACAAGCTGCTTGGCGTGCCATTCATTCCATTAACTTATGGCCGAACACAAGTCAGGATGTCGGCTCCACATGAGGTACTTGCCTGTTGATTATTCGCTGCAAGGCGAACACTAACACGTTGCCAAAATTCGATGCTGCATTGTCGGGCCCCAGGTTTTCATAACGGACAGCCTTTGGTCTATAGTTTCGGTGGAAAAGAGGGAAGGGAAGAGAGAAGAGCAGAAAAAGCAGGCCATGTCCAAGCTTACCGGAATCCGTGAAGCCATCGAAGAACTTGAGCGGAAAAAAGCAACTCTGTCTACGCTTCCAAAAACCTCTGCAACGCAGGCAACGATTGTCCCTCCCTTTTCCCCCCCCATCAATCCTAACCACTTTATTGCATAATTGAAATAATAATTAAGCTTAAAATGAATGCTATTGGCAGATACAACATGTGTTGTTCCAAATTCGGACGCTGCAATCGGAAGAGGCGGCAGTGCGCAAATTGTTGAAGCGGGATAGCGACGAGAAGGAACCATCCTCCGAAAAGGATTCCGGAATCCCTCCGACCACGCGCAGCGTCGGGCCGGCCAATCAGAAGCAGCGAACGGCTTTTGAAGTGTTTGACAACCTGCTGGATTTCGTTGATTTTGGGGAAAAGGGGAACTTGTTCCTGCGTAGCTGTGGAGTGGAAGAGTATCCCTCACCCGAACAGTTCGCCAACAACATCATGCGCCATCACGAGCGCTACCTGGTCAAGCACGGCGTGCTCAAGTATATGCAACTCCTGTCCCTATTCTCCGCCGCCTTCCCGCTCCTCTTGCCTTCTTCATCCTCCGCTTCGTCGCCTTCCTCTTTGACTCCCTCGTCTTCTTCGTCATCATCATCGTCATCATCATCTCTGTTGAATCAATTGAAACAGTGCCCTTTTTGCATTGCTCTACAATATAAGGAAGAGGCCAAAAGCCCAGAATCCGAAGAAGGCGAGGAAAAGGTACGATATAAACTATCTCCATTATAAGTAATCGCTTAATTTCGAAATGCTTACAGAAAATATGTGAATACAGCGCGAGGAAACGGCGGTATTAAAGAAGGCAAGCGAGTGCTATCTTGTCGACAACGAACGATTTGCGAAATTGTTCAATCCGCCGCGAATGCCGCACGGACCCGGCGACGCCGCCTTCTCATCATCTGCCCTCGAAATGATGTACGAAACGCTAGGTAAGGCCCGGGAAAATGCATATTTCTTTCGCTTTTTCTTTGTTTTTTCTCAGGAATTTTTTTCTTTCCTTTTCGTAATCCATAGGCGCCAAATGGCTGACGAGCGAAGTGAAGGCGAGCTGTCGAAGAGAAGGCTCGCCAGTAGAAACAACCAAATCCAGAGGCCTGAAGACACTCTTGGCCGACCGCAGGTCACTGCTACTCAACAACATGAACGGAAAGCGCAGGAAAAACCTGCGAACCAATGCCGACCAAGTTCTGAAAAGGTTCGAATACCACACATTCTTTGATGCCATTAACTGCCTAACAACCCTCCTTATTGCTTCCAAAAAATTAGGTTGCAAGTCTACTCGGTTCAGAAAATCGAGAGGGTTTTAATGTTCAAAGATCAGAGGGTCACAGAAGAGGCCAGCGTAGCAGTCATGACCCATGAAAGGTAGAATCATTTCGTGCTGTTTATCTATTAATTAATTCTTTTCTTCTTTTTTTTTTTGGGGAGGGGTGCTTTTCCAATAACTATTTCTTCCGCTGCAGTGGGAAATTATCTCTGTTTATTGTGGAAAAAATGGAGCTGGACCATTTCGACATCGCTACTGAATTGGTCAATCTTCTCTATCGCAAGTCGGTCCATGACGACGCCCTCCTTACGGCCATGCTTCTCCAAACACCACTGCCGACACTCCGTAAACGAGGTAAAAAATTTAAAAAATGTTCGCGTATTGAAGGGTACGATTCTTCGAATTGTTGAAATTTTTACAATTTTTAGGGTGGCCTGTTGATCGGTTGCTGCAGAAAGAGGACAGCAAACCAGGGTTGAGAGGCAACGTTACATACCAAGGCCCCAGACACGCAACCAACCAGACCGAAGCAGACGTTGCAGCTGCTCGCTCATTGGTCCCTTCGAATTCGCAAAGCCTCAGCAAGTCTGTGCCACAGGAAGTGTCGACAAAAACAACTCCGCAGCCACAATCGCAGGTCGACATAAAACCGATTCCGCCAAAGCCAATCGAGAAAAATCGGGCGACTGGTTTTCTCCAATCCCTCTGGGACTCCATCGGCGGACCTTCAAAACCTCACAATACGCAATCCAGCGAATCAGGAGGAGTCGACATAGTAAGGTATTTAATATTCCACCAAATTTCGTTGTTTTGGACTCACATACCCTATTTTTCTTCACGTAATTATGCTTGTATTTCACAAAAAAAAGCAAAATCAACTATGGCGCGGAAGCGAAGGTGAACGGCAAAGAAATGTACCAAAGAATGGAAAGGTAACCAAAACAGTTTCATTCCCAAATGGTGTGTTGCATTGCAACTCAACACATTCATTTTCACGTAACGCAGCGAAGCGAATCGTGCGTTGAGACGACAAAGCGCCAAATCTCCGCAGTCCATACATCAGCACGCCAGCGAACGAAAAGAGACAAATTTCGTGTGCGAGGCATGTGTCATTTATTAAAAAAAAAACAATTTTTTAGTAGTTTTCCAAATTACTATTCATATTCATATATATATATATATTTATATATATATATTTCACGTCCATAAGAACAGGTGTTGCCAGAGCAAACGCTGGTGAAAGTGGAAGCAGTACGTAATTTGCCAATCTATTTAGAGGAAGGCTCTGCTGTGGTAAGTTGACACGATCTCTAAAATTTCTAGGTAATTTCCCTAATTTTTACGATTTACGCAGAGTCCGCAACTCATGGAAGCCGCCGACGAAATGGCGCAAGTGTTGCTTCAACTGTCCAGTATGTCGACAGAAATTCTGCTTCATGTCCTTTTGCATCTTGTTACATAGCTTGCTACATTGTAACGATGCCTATTTCTCTCCTAGGCGTGTTTGGGATTCCGCCAAGTACACTCCACATGTGGATTGGCGTGAAGGGTAGCCGTTTGGCGTTCAACCGCGGCGGGAGTCTCTTCTTCAACCTCAACGTCTTCGCGGATCTCCACTTTGGGCGCCGCACGACGGAACCGCTCCACTATTGGTACATGGTGTTCTGCCACGAGTTGGCACACAACAACGTTTCGCCGCACAACGAGGAACACGAGGTACACGCGCGCGCGCAAGAAAAATTGCATTTTTCGAGTGCTCTTTTCTTACTTAACCCCCCCCCAAAAAAAAATAAAAAATAATATATATATATATATATAAATGGTAGAACCTTATGGGCTGGTTGGCGTTTCGGCATCTCGATGCGCTCTACTCGCCGACCAATCAATCGACAGCCAGAAGCACACCACAATCGTAACACAGAAAACACAGGGGGAAATAAAAACAAAAAAATGCGTAGAAAAGACCATTTTTAATCAACATGTTTAGGCTAAAGGGTCGTAAGGCAAGAAGCCGCGACAATTAGGATGCCCACAGTGGCATTCCTTTCGTCCGATCGTGGCCGATATCTCTCCTCCAGCGCTGTGACCGCCATAGTCGAACGTCAGCTCTTCGCCAGCAGCCACATCGCAGCACGTGAAGAAGGCCAGTCTGCAAGCCAGTACACGTATTATTCATCCTGATTTGGCTTGGAGGGGAAAAAAAACAACAAAAACAAAAACAAAAACAAAAACAAAAATATGTCGTGACGAGTCATGAGAGATGACAGCTTTACCGAGGGATTAACGACTCAACGCGGACAAGAATCAACACCATGTTGGGACTACACGAGTGGTTGAAGAATCGCGAGACGTTGCCCAGTCGCGTGCCATCCACATTGGTGCGCAGCGTTGCGCCTCGAGAGGGACTTGGCCAATAGCCCAACATCATCAAAGGTTCGAAAATATAAAGAGAAAATATAGAGAGAGAGAGAGAGAGAGAGGATTGCCGTTAATTTACATGAACTCGCGCACGACGAGAAGGTAGTTGAGGCCGGCGGCATCGTATTCTTCCCGCCATCGCCGATGCGCCTCTTTGGTCGAAATCACTTCGCCAGCATACTCGCTGACAAACTGGCCTTGGTTGGCCAAACAAATAATTATGCTTGTTGCAGTGCAACCGATCAAGTTGTGGTCATAGAGCACGAGTGAGGGAGCATCGCTCACCTCGCAGGATCGGCGAAAGCGCACGCACGCCCCATCCCTTACTCGGGGAATGGTAGACCTCCAGGGGAAGCGCAATTCCTACCGTCGCACGTCAGACCAGGTTGTTGACGTGCAACACCTTTGGAATAATCTCACCAGTATACCTTACCTTTCTGCACTACTCGCGTAGGACAAGACGGCCCGCAAGCGCATTGGCTAAGACATTCAAAAATGGGCCAATCCGTGTGCGGAGGCTCGTCCTCCTCCTCTTCTTCTTCTTCCGTCTCCTCCTTTGTCTTTTCTTGGCTGCAGCGGATCGGCTGCTGGAGGTTGTCAAGTATGTGTGGCAGAAGGCGGCCAGTGTCAGAGTCGTAGGCGAGGCGACCGCCCATGCGCTGCAGGCATGAGCAAGTGCTGCTGGCTGAGTCGTAGCACCAAGTAGTGGTGGTGGTGGAAGTGGCGGCTGGCTTTGCCAGCTTCCTCCTTTTCTTCTTGCTGCCGTGGTCGGTAGTAGTGGAGGCTTCTTCGTGAGGATCCTCTTCAAATCCTCTCACCCACCCCACTGCACGGCCACAGTCGCACGGTTCATAAATGCTGTAGCGCTCAAGCTCTACACCTGCGCTTCGTAGAGTCTGTTGAGAGAAGCTGCCCCCACGGGCCACGACACGAACACGAATCTCGGCTAATTCAGCGTACCTGGTCCTGCCACGCACTCACGTACGTACTGCCGCAAGATTGAGCCTTCAATTGTTTCGAAACCGAACTCAAATCTTCACCTGGAAAAGAGTATCCGAAGGTACGTTGTCGGTCGACCACACCACAGGTAACCTCTCCACCCCCTGGCTCAGGTCCATCAATTGAATGACTAGGAAAAATAGTTGTTTATGAAAATTGGGAAAAGCATTTTGTGCTTTCTGTCCTCATTGGTTTCTTGTGGCCTCTGTGCTCGTTCATCTTCATCCTAGCCCTCGCGCAGGCAGCGCGCACATCTATTGCACCGATGATGATGACGATGGTGACTATGAGAGTTGTGCTCTATCTGGCTGCCAAACATCCATCTATCCGTCAACGTACCCACACCGAAATAGGAACTTGCGCCAGAGTAGGTCCTGTCTGGCGGTCTTGGGCATCGGGGCTTCCGCGCTCTCGTTCAGATAGCTGATCGTCACCTCTTCCCCCGCTTTCAACCGCCGCAGCGCTCTTTGGAAGAAAAGGAGATGGTAGCAAATAGTGGTGGTGGAGGTAGGTTGGGTGTTGGCCCATTCATTTCACTCACCTGAGAATGCAAGAGTTGTCGTCATGGGCGTCTTCATCCGACAGAATGGACCCATGATGTGCGTTTGGAGCGCACGAGTGGTTCGCAGTGCAGGCCAGCGCGTACAGCGCACTTCCCTCAGCCATCAGCTCGAATCCGAGGTTCTCCGTAGGAAAGCAACGCTTGAGAATCGCCACTATCTCTCGCGGGACTGCTCTCGCCACACATTGTTGCGAGTTCATAGAAATGCTGGCCTGTAACCGCTTGTAGGCATCCCATGTAACTGATATGTAGCGCGTGAGACCAAGGTTGTCGCTATGGCGATCCAGGGAGGTAGAAGGGAGGAGTACGGTCGGGAAACAGAACTTGCATTAGGTCACAGATCTGGCGCTGCATGTTAACCTGATGTTCCATTGCATCAGGCGATGGGTCGACGAACTTGCCTACTTCAGCTCGGTAGACACGTTGCGGCGGCAGAGGAGACTCTGCGGTTGAGAGAGCGAAAGAGAGCCTTAGGTGTCTGTTTGGATAGGCTCGAAGAAGTCGAGTCTCCACTGCACTGAACCTTCACTATCGGTAGAGAAAAAGTCAAAGGGGATGACGTTCTCGGGAGAGTCTTGCAAGAGCTTTCGCCGATGAGCCAGTATCCTCAGCATCAGACCCAGCGTATGGTGGCCGACTTCCCTGCATCAACATGAACAGATCTGTTCATCTGTTTGCGTGAAGAGGGAGCCTCCTACTGAGGTGGTGAAGCAATACCGATACATAATCTGCAGGTTCATTAGTGCAAAGTACTTCTGTTGGCTCGCTTGCTTCATCTTGCCGGGACACAGGTAGTGATGATACCTTTCCCAGGCTTGCTTTCTGCATTCCTCAGAACAGTAGACCTTTTTGATGCACAAGGAAGCCAACAAGTAAGTGACTTCGTTCAATTTCATACTGCAGAACTTTGCGCTGCACCTCTTGGTAGGGTTCCGTGAGCGGAACCGTGGGGTAAGCCCTGAAAACAGAGTTCCACAACACCTCAGGAGGTGCAGAAGCCTCGCCGGTACAATGAGGACAAGGGACAGGCTCGCTCAGGCGCTGCATTGCGGATTCAGCCCTTGCCTTTCCTTGCATGAGAACAGTCTGTTTATGCGGTAAAGAAGAAATGATGGTCACATAACGAGGAAGGAAATGTGTCAAGGGAATGGTGATATACCTCAAAAGCATCAACGTCGGGGGGAAGCGGCCTGTCTGCAGTCGCGTTCTTCCTCGAGTCCTGAACACCCTTTAGCAGAAGACCGAAATAGTCCTTCCAATCAAACTTGTCCACGTATCGCATGCAACAGTCGCAAGCCTTATGCATAGCACACCTACCGTGAGTACGAAGAATACCCCTCCCAAGATTCAATACCTGCCTTGAATACCCTTTTCCTGGGCAGACCGCTGATAACCGTGTTCGGAGGATACTTTATGGCGCTCACCAGAGGGCGCTCCTTAAGAAGCAGTTCATTGGCATTCACTGCGCGAGTAACAAAGAGACCCTTCCCCTTCTCCTGGCTGATATGCCTCACCTCCAATGGTCCTCTTGCCGGTTCCGTGTGCTTCACAAGTTCGGCATAGTAAGCCTGCATCGCGCCGGGTGAGCAGGTGCAGTCCATGAGTGTTTGGTTGGTTGATTGCTCGGCTGCTCAACTTCAGCTCACCTTGCTCGTAGTGACCAGGCGAGACATCATTAGGCACCTCTTTATCTCGGACCGCGCGGCCTCTTCTGAGGCTGGAGTCGCTTGAAGCGCTTTGGTGTAGGCGTCCAGTGCTTCAGCCACTCTTCCCATTGCGTAGAGTGCCTTTCCGCGCCTATAGTGGCCCTATCTTGCAAGTGAGCTGGAGGCCCTGCGGTATGGAGCGCTTTCCATACCTTGGAAAAGGAGTGGTCCAAGGTCACTGCACGCGTTGCCACTTCCAGAGCTTCCGGGTATTGATGCTTCAGCAAGTAAACAGCAGCCATGTTTCCGTAGATGAGAGACTGAATGAGCTGTCCGCCTCCCACCTGGCCCTTATTAGGGACCCCTCCCACCCCAACGGCCTCGGACACCCCACTGGGAAGCGCCACGCCGTATTGCAGCGCTTCTTCGTAGTGCCTCAGCGCCTCGTCCAGTTCTCCCCTCCTGAATGCCTCGTTTCCCCTTTCCCTTGCCTCTTGCATCTTCTCGCTCTACTCCGTCTTTACTCCTTTTTCCTAATAGGCAAAGATGCCACACAGAAGGAAGAGAAACAAGAGCGATGAAAAGAAGGGAAATAAAATGATGTATTTAGTGACGCTTTGCGGGAATGAAGCAGAGCATGCCATTCTGATCGAATCACTCCTCCTTCTTCGGCTTATCAAGATCGTTCGTGCTGCTGTCCTTTTGGGCCTTGGCAATCATTCGCTGGTCCTGATGACCGCGCCACCAACGCGAGAGGGCAGGCGTGATGGCTATAGTGGTGGCGAATCTCAACGGCTCTGTGAACTTGGTGACGATCCAAGCCAGGGCAAAGTTACCCATCTTGGGCGTGAGAAGAGACTCGTCGAAGATATCACCCAGGTGAAGGTACTCAATGAGACCCACAACGTCTCCTGCGAAGAGAAGGCCGCTGGAGAAGGCACCGTAGAAGGAGGCCAGCGTTGCACCGTAGAGCCCAAAGTAGGTCACCACACCCACAGCACCATAGTTCTTAAGAAAAGTGCGAAGCCGGCCCATAGGTGCGGAGGTGACAGGAGGAGCGGTTGGATCTGGCGGAGACGAAGAAGGGGACGGCCGCCGACGTGATGACGAGGACTCCTCGCTCTCCTCACCCTCGGAAGAGGAGGAGGGCGACGTAGCCAGACCAGCTACGTGCGTGGCGGCAACAGTGAGAGGAGCCAAAACGGCAGTCGAATTACAGCTCATTCCTGGGATACTTGTGCGAGGGGCGGATGTTTCAACGATCGAGCGAGGCTTGGAAGCAATTGACCGATTGAGAAGGAAAGAAGCTGTAGATGAGGTCTGAGACGAAGTGGCCGAAGATCGAACAGTTAAGAAGCGACCAGATGAAGCTGCTGCTGATCGTTTCGATGTTAAAAGAGTAGAAAAGGAGGAGGTTGAAGAGGGGGACGAGATGAATCGGGAAGTGCCGGAGGTGAGATGTAGCGTTCCCGAGGTTCGGGATGCCTGCTGTGACACAGAAGAGGCGCGCATTGATGAGAAAATAGATGAACTTCGCCTCATGTTGCTTCAAAACCGGCGCTGTTAATTTGGGACCCAGCACGAACAAGTGCCTTTTTCTTTCCCCTGCGATTTCTGAGAAACAAGAAGAAAAATATCTGAAAAACGGAACGCTTGTCTCGCGCACCAATTCCGAAGATAAATCCGCTAACCCCCGGCCATTTCACAAGACGGGTAAAAACCACAGACATATATGAGAGCAGGCTGGCTCTATCAGATTCCCTATGCCCTGTACCTTCGTGAATGAATCCCAGGTTTTCATAGAAATATTTTGGGATAGAAGATTACAAATAGGTAATAGGATGTAAGTATATAAAGGTAAGGATGCTTGTAATAAAGTGAGGGAAAAGTCCTTTATCATCATATAAATAGTGAGTATTACAGAACACAATAGATAAAAGCTCGGTCCTGACACCCAACTCTCATTCTACCATACGAGTTTGAAATAAATCTAGAAATGGTCTCCAGTTTAGAGAGGAAATTAATAAAATGATAAAGAGGAAATGAACTACATACCTAGGTCTTTCGTGATAATACAATCGTGTCTTCCTCTCTCACTACCGATAGTGAAGAGATGCGTGCTATTCCCGCTGGAGTCTGGATCCCAAGAGTTATTATGTCAAGATCGGCTAACCAGCCCAACGACTCAGCAGCCTTCTCTCTGAACTGTTCGAAGGTCATGTCGTGGGGTATTATTACTGGTACCACTTGCGTTCCGTCACTCCCAACAACCCAGACACGAATTGGGTCTGCCATATTAAGATACTCACGGTGAATTGATACAAATAGACATGAGAGTTGGATCACTTGACAGACGTACCTCGTGAG
>CDFF01071547.1:0-12511 GCA_000826265.1 Acanthamoeba culbertsoni
TCACTTTTAGGAAAAATCTGGGAAATAAAGAGTTTCTTTCGCTTGGCGCCAATTCTGCACTCGGCCGATCAGATCTCGTGCAAGCCATCATGATCTTCGGCCGGTTGCAGTGGGTTTCACACAATGGTACCTTTTTACTTTCCATGACTTTAAGTTGCCTTTCTCATCCAAATGTATCTACATCGATTCGTCTCCATTAGGCTTCCCAATTTATACTATAGACATGCATCCCGGCGGCAGGCGCTTTGCCACTGGAGGCGGGGGTATCCCTACCAAGACCACTCCTCTACTTTTACCAGGGCTGAGGCTAAGCCTTCTGCTTCCTCCAGATCACAAGGTCAAGATTTGGAACTTTGAGTTGGTGCTCAACGATGGTCCTGAAGGGGCAGTGAAACTACTTGCGGCCATTGAAGGCCACGGCGGGCCCGTGAATTGCGTGCGCTTTTCGCCTGATGGACGCTTCCTG
This sequence comes from Acanthamoeba culbertsoni, assembly GCA_000826265.1. NCBI lineage: Eukaryota > Discosea > Longamoebia > Acanthamoebidae > Acanthamoeba > Acanthamoeba culbertsoni. The sequence goes on from CDFF01071547.1 coordinate 467, forward strand.
GCCACCGCGTCCGATGACCATATGGTGCTCGTGTGGGAGTTGCGCGCTGGCGCTGCCGCCCCCGTCTTTGGAAGCGAGGAGACCAACGTCGAGAATTGGGGCCGCTTTCTCACCCTCTCTGGCCACACGACACGTACGCTGAGCCATTTTGCCCATTCATCTATTTTATCAGCATCTCACGTCTCCGCTGCCCTGCGTGGAAATGATGGAATGTGTGCCCTGCCCCCCCCCCAGCGGTGAACGACATTAGTTGGTCGCCGGATGGTCGGCGGCTCGTTACGTGCAGCTTGTCCAGCGAGGTGTTCGTATGGGACGTCTCTGGTAATAGCGGCCGGGGCGCTCTCGTTGCGAAGCTCGTTGGCCATACGGGTTTCGTGAAGGGAGTGGCGTGGGATCCCCGGAACCAATTCATCGCCACCGAGGTTTTTACCACCGCTTTCTTAAGCCCAACCAATGAACCACCAAAATAAATAAGAAATAATAACTAATAGTACACAATACATAATACATAATTAGTAATAACACATAATAATTAATTATTAATCAAGAATAAATGTCCATTGGCTCCTCTCCATTAGATTACTAACAGCGACTCTCCTGTTCTGCGCTCGGGCCATAGGCTGACGATAAGACCGTGATGATATGGCGCACATCGGATTGGGCCATGGAAGCATCGCTCGCGCGCCCCTATCGCAATTCTTCATCTAATTGCTTCTTCCGTCGGCTTGGGTGCGACGCCCATCGCGATGCAGATGATGAGCCGCCTCTCGACCTCCGCATCCCCCCTCCCTTCCCCCCCTCCTTATGTCTTCCCACTATCGGTCGGTGTGGACATACCAGCTGACCAGGCGGGCCGTGCTGTGGGAGTGCAGGTGGTCCCCCGATGGGTCCTTCCTGGCGACGGTGTTCGGGTTCAACAACACGAGCCACGTGGCCCCCATCATATTGCGGGGCAGCTGGGGCAGCTCCTACTGCGACTTCGTGGGGCACAAGAAGCCCGTTGTGTGCGCCGTGTGTTGCTCCTCCTCTTCTCAACGACTCCCACCCCCTTGCAAGCCCTCCTTTGGAGGATGCGTAGCCACCACTCACGTCTGCCCTCTTCTCCCCTTCCTCCTCCTCCTCCTCCTCCTCCTTCTCCTTCGATGAGCAGAAATTCAATCCGGTGCTCTTTGTGGACTCGTCCGACTCGAAGAAGAACAAACAGACCACGCTTTCCTACTGCGCAGTTGGTACACATTACTTTGTTGCCTCCCTTTACGCCTCTCCCTCCCCCCCCCTTCGCTCTCCTATGGGCTGTGTAATCTGGCCACGCATTATGCGCTCCGCTCGGTTGCGTTCGTCTTTTCTCAACGCAAGTCATGTCGATACAGGCAGTCAAGACTGTGGCCTGTCGGTGTGGAGCACTGAGACCACGCGCCCCAAGCTGGTCACCAAGAACGTGTTCACGCAGAGCGTGCTCGACATCGCGTGGACCCCCGACGGATACACTCTCCTGTGCTGCTCTACCGACGGCACCGCCGCCTGCCTCCACTTCGAGCCCAAGGAGGTCTCCTCCCCTCCCCTCCCCTGTCCTGCCCCCCTTTTCATCCCCCCCCCACGCAACGCAGCGCAACTCAAGAAGAGCGCCGCCTGACTCTCAATTTGACCTCTACACGCGCGGGGATATGAATGATATCATCGGTCAGCTGGGAGAAGCGATTTCTGCCCAGGAGAAGAGCGAGATGCTTGAGAAGTTGGGAGCGCCCCCCGTGGATGTGATATCGTCCCTGGCCGAGCATCCCCTGCAACTCCAGCTCGAGAAGGAGGCGACTTTTGTCCGGAGCCCGCAGCCCCCCTCCTCTCTCCCGCCCTCGCCCTCTCTCGCCTCCGCGAAGCGCATAGCCCCCGCTAAGGCTCCTGCATTGCCCGCCCCATCAACGCCATCCTCGTCCTCCTCGCGCGCCTCCGCCTCGGTTTCGGGGCCATCCGCGACAGCCCCCGGCACCCCTATGTACCAAATGGAGACGCGGCTGCCCACCGGGAAGCGGCGCATCACCCCTCAATTCCTTGGGTACGCGCGCGCTCTCACACCCCCCTCCCCCTCCCCCTCCCCTCCCCATCGTGCCCAAGAGGCCCTGGACCTCACCATCGTGCCGCCGCGGGCCACCACCGCCGTCGCCATGCTGCACACAGGGCGAACTACGCATCGCCCCACCCCATCACGCCCTTCACCGAGACCAGCAACTCGGCAAGTCAGCCCGCGTCCGCGTCGGCGTCGTCCCTGCCCTCCACCCCATCGCGCCCCTCCACGTCGTTGATCGTCTCGACGCCGCAGAGGTGTGACCGCCCTCCCTTTTCCCCTTTTTGCGCGAAAGGATGATCCTGGCTCACAAGCCATACCGTTGGCCGCCTGTCCCCATCCCCATCCCCATCCATGTGGCTGCTCTCGACTGGCATAGTGCGGGCGATGCGGCGCCGCCGAGCAAGAAGGCTCGTATGGAACCGGAGAAGGCCAAAGAGAGTCTCATAAAGGAAACTGAGGACAAGCTCAAGACCTTGGGCAAGGACAAAGACAAGGAAAAATCCAAGGAAAAAGAAAAACAGAAGAAGAAGGAAAGCCAATCCCCGGCAGGCGCCGCGAAGGTCAAGCCCAGCAAGGAGCAGCGACCATCCGCCAAACCCGACCAGGTCAAGGGGCGCACGCCCCCGACCAAGGCAGCCACTTCGGTACGCGCCTCGACGGTGCGTGTGTGTGTGTTTAGCTACAGGACAGAAGGGGCAGAAGGACTTACGACCCCACCTCGTATCGTCTGCCGTGCTGTGTCGCATTGCGGATATTTTTTCTTTTCTTTTTTTTTGGGGGGGGTAAGCAGGGGCGGCCTGTAGCCGCTGTGACGCCGACCAATGGGCGCACTCCGACGGAACGTCCTGTCCGCACAAAGTCTCTCTCAGGAACTTCCCTTCTCGCCCAGGGTAGCCTTTCCCCGCCACCACGCTTCCCCTCCCCCTCCCGCCAGCGCGCGTCACGCACTTACCCATGTTCTCACACACACACACACACACACACACGCGTGCTATAGGCGCGCTCATTCCGGTGCCTATCATGGTGCCCCGGATATCCCGCCATCTTCACCCGCCGACCTATGAGTCATCTTCCCTAACATTCCTCGAGGTTGCCATCACCGCCGCACGGGACACCGGTGCCTTGCTCTATCCTCCTTCCTCCCCCTGCTGGCATGTGGTGTGTTTATATGTATATGTGTGTGTGTGTGTGTGTGTGTGTGAAAGCAGCGAGACGTCTGATGATATTTCCCTCCTTCGCCTCTCCGCATGCATGGGCGAGCAGCGTATACTTCATGCGTGACCCTCAAACAGGCAGGGCGCACCGTGTGGGAGGACTACCTCGCTGCCCGCGTCACTGCCATCGCTGGCAATTCCAACTTCTCGGCGGTGGGTTGCGAGGATGGATGCCTCTATGTCTACTCCCCCGCCGGCCGACGGGTGCCCTATCGCCTCCGTCCTACCCTACTCCATCTTCTCCATTGATTCCCATTATCCTGTGCGCCTGCGTGTGGACTGAACCCGTCAATTCCCGCTGTGTGCTGCGTTGCGTTGCAGATGTTCCCCTGCATCGTGGTGGGATCGGCCATCACCCATCTCGACACCAACCTCACTCGCCATCTGCTCGCCGTTGCCTCGGACGCATCGTTCCGCATTTGGTGCCCGCCCAGTCCCCCTTCCCTTCAGTTTCGCGTGCGTGCGTGTGTGTGTGTGTGTATGCGCTTGCCTCACCATTCCCACACATGTATATGCGTGTGCGTGTGCGCGTCTGTACTTACATGTGATAGGGACGTGAGCGCACAAAAAGTGGTAGCGACGGGCACCCTCGGCCCAGTGCTCTCCAACAAAGGCGGCGCCACCCTCGGTAGGCCTAGACACCCCACCCTAATCTGGTTATCCTTCTCCTTCTCCTCTTCCTCATCATCCGCCCGTACATTATGATGCAGAGCGGGTGCGGGTGCTGCTGGAGGGCAACACATGTCTGGCTACGCTGAGCAATGGGCATTCGTACGTGTTCCATAGCCAGATGGGCACGTGGATGCGCGTAGCCGACAATTCCTTCTCGCGCTCGGCATTCCACTCTCAGCTCCCACTGTCGGCGGTACGTCCACCCCCTTCCCTCTCCCAAGCCTCTGCGCTCTCCCCCTCCCCATCGCTGTCGTCGTTTGCGAGGTATTCATGCCGCGAGGACAGGAGGGCAAGGACAGCTCGAGCCTTGCGGACCTACAGAAGCCGGTGGCAGCAGCCGAAGATCTCAGCGCCATGTTGGAGATGAGCCTCGCCCAGCAGAAAGCCGAAACGCTTGCCCATCTCGAGCACCAGCTCGCCGCCTCCCTCCTCCTCCAGTCTCGACACGAGGTACAGACGCGCAGTCCCTGATGGTAGAGCCTCAGCAGCCACTGGACTCATCCTCGTTTGCAACCCCCCTCCCCCTCTCCCTGTACAGTACCGGTATTGGCTGCACACCTACGCGCGGTATCTCTCCACAGAGGCACTTCTGCAGCGCCTCGAAGAGCTGTGCGCGTCACTGCTGGGCCCGCCTTCTCGGTGCGCATGTCCCCTCCTCTTTGGGACCTGCCTTCACTGAGTAGTAGTTCGACAAGTCTGGGAAATATCTTACATGGTATGAGCAGGTCGTCCACAGAGGTGGGCCCGAGCAGCCCGACGGGAGCGCCCGTTTGGGAGCCTACCATCCTTGTATGTGCGACACGACCAACCCTTGCACTCTACCGTCTCTTCTTGCTTATATCGCTTATCGACACTTGACCTCCTATCTTTTGGCTTCCCTATCGCGATAGGGTCTCAACAAGCGGACGCTGCTTCGGGAAGTGTTACCCATCGTGGCGCAGAACCGCGCGTGTCAGCGCCTCACGGTGCAGTACCAGGAATATCTGCGTGTCATCGCACGGCGCGAGTCGACACCATCAGAGGAGACCTCTGGGAGCTCGAGCGACTCCTCTTCCTCCTCCGGAACAGCGGCAACGTCAGCCATGGACGTGGATCACTCGCCCTCCACCGCCCCTACGCCACCGCCGCCGGCGCCAACAGCGCCCGCGGTTGTAGACATCACTGGCCCCTAAAGGGACTTAAACCCAAAAGAAAGTCCTCCTTTTCTCTTTGTTCTTTTTGTTGTTCTGCCATTTCGTGATGAACGTGACACTGCGCAGTCTGCCTCGCCTCTCTTCTGCGCCTGCCTTGCGTTGTACCAGAACGCTTCTCACCCGGAATAGGGCTTCCGCATTATTGTCTTCATGCGTGGCCCAACGAGGCTTTGCAGAGCCCGCCTCCGGAGGGACCATGGCGCAGATCAAGGAACTCCGCGCGCGCACGGGAGCCGGCGTAATGGACTGCAAAGAGGCCCTCACCGCCTCCGGAGGCGATCCAGCCAAGGCAGAGGTCTGGCTCATCAACAAAGCGCGCTCGCGCTTTTCCAAGAAAGCCGACCGACCCACGACAGAGGGCACCCTGGCACTTGTCCAAGACGCCTCGTCGGCACTACTTCTAGAAGTAAGTTTACACTCCCAGCGTTGCAACAGTCACCTAACGTTGTTCGTACAATGAATTTATGCGCAGCTGAACAGTGAAACCGACTTCGTCGGTAGGCTTGAGGGTTTCCAGAAGCTCGCACTGGATGCGGCTGGGACTGCTTTCTCGCATGCTAACGTGGCGGGCCAAGGCCCGCACTACTTCGACTCAGATTGGCTGACCTCTCTTCCTCTGGTACGTCCGACCAACTTCTTTAACTGCCTTTCCCTCTTGGCCAACGCCTCACGACCAGGTGTGTGTGTGTCCAGGGCGAGGACAAGTCCGTGAGCGACGGCGTGGTGGGGCTTTTCATGCAAGTGGGCGAGAACATGAAGGTGCGACGAGGCGTGCTGTTACGCGCAAATGGCCCGCACAGTGCTGTGGGCGCCTTCATCCAGGGCACCGGCCTTCCGCAGACTGGCACCATCGCCGCCCTCGTGGCCATCGAGGCCCAGCCCGCCAATCCCGCTTCCGTGCGCTCGCCCCCTCCTCCTCCTCCTTCTCTCTTTCGTTCTTTCGCAATGGTATACCCTTGTGTTTTCCCCTTAGCTAACTCCCGACCGACCGCGTAGGAAGCGCTGGGCCAGAAACTTGTGCCGCTGGCCAATGCGCTTGCGAGGCACATCGCTGGTACGCCCGTGTCTCATGCTCTCAGGCGGGGCGGGGCGGGGCGGGGCCGGGCCGGGCCGGGCCGGGCCGAGCAGGCAGTCAGGACTAACCCTTCTATTGCATCATCTATAGGGACCAACCCCAAATACCTGTCTCTTCAGGACGTCCCTGAGGCCGAGGTACCTCCTTCTACCTTTGCAGCTATCGAGGGGTACCCCTCGTGTGCATCCACAAATCACCGATGTTGCGCACAGGCGAAGGAGATAGCGAGCAAGGAGCAGGTGGTGCTCGAGCAGGATGTCGCCTACGGAGAGCAGACAAGCCCCGTGCACGAGCTCTTGGAGCGGGAGGGCGCCAAGGCAGGCAGTAAGCTGAGCGTGACCCACTTTGTGCGCTGGAAGGTGGGCGATGGGCTCACCAAGCCCACCACGGACTTTGCTGCTGAGGTGGAGAAGGAGCTTCAGCGCTCCGCCAAGCAATGAAAGGCCTTTCATTTCTAGGGACACACCTGCCCAGCAACCTCTCCCCAAACAAAAGATAATCGTTTTTGCCATTGTGGTTCGTTTGCGCGACACTTCCCTTCCCCACGGGGACCTCCTAGAGGCCTGGGCGGACCGCGGAGGCTCCTGCACCCGGGTAGCCTCCTGCCATCGTCGTCGTCGTCGGCTGCACACCTTGGGGGATGGCTGTGGTGCGCCACGGCTCCGCATACAAGGGATTTCCCACTGCCACCGGAGCCGCGGCTCCGGCAGCGTAGCCCATGGGCACCGCAGTGGTCCGCACTGTGGTCTCGCGATGTCTCCTCCTCTTCCTGTGGTTGACCAATCAGCAGCACGTCTTGGGTCAACCCACGAACCAACTCCCCTCGGTTTGGGCCAAACCAGATCGTACCAAAGCAGAGGCAACAGGATGAGAGGAAGAACACAGAGCAAGAAGAGAAGGTACACGCCCACAGGTACGCCGATGCCGACGCCAAGTGCCACACCGAGGGCGACGGCGGTGCCGCTGCCTCCTCCATCGTCCTCCCGGCGTAAGACGATCGCCGTGAATGGTTGATCAAGAGCTTCACCAACCACCACCTTTGGTTGGCACTTTGTGGAGGCGGTGCCGATGCAGGTGAGGCCCCCAACCGCATCCAGCGCGCACTGGTCGTCCACTGGCGAAGGAAACTGTCGTTAGTAACTTGTGCTCCTTTGGCCATCGGTTGTGGCACACGACATCATCGCATACCGGTGCACTCGTCCCCATCGGAGCACCCTAGACAGATGCATGATTTGCCACATGCCAGACCATAGGGGAGGCACGGGTCGCTGGAAAGAGACAAGGGAGAGACCCCGGCACAGAGATCGGGGATTAGGGGACGAGCCGCAAGCGTTTCAGCGACGCCTCCAGTAAACGCGAAAGTACGATCGAAGCCAACATAGGTCCAACGGGATGTCGCCAAATTGGAAACGCCCAGCTGAGGGAACGCGACACCGGAGAGAGGCTCAACTCTGCAGCCCTGATCGCAAGCGACATACCGTACTCCCTGCAGCACTTCGTTTAGTCTGAAACTAGTTGGGTGGTGGTGGGATAGACCAAGAGTACCGCAGCAAAGTCCTCCAATATAGCGAAGGTGCCACCCTGGTAGGGAATGGTGTAGTAGATTGCTTCCTCGCCGGCTACTGACCAGTACTGGACAGAGGCCGTGTAGGTGCGGCTCGCTTCGCCAACGAAGTCCGTGATCACTACATTAGCCGATTGGAAAGACTGGGCCGATGTAAAAGCAGCAAGTGCTATCCACAAGATGAAGACAGTGAGCCGTGCTTGCGACTTCATGAAGCTCTTTGGAATCAGTGATTCCAGAGCGCCGGTGGGCATTTAAGACCTGGGCCTGTTGATGAGATGGACTGAGTGAAGCAATCTACCCGGTCCCCATCAGCAGAGCACTTGCTGAAGAATCGGCGGGCGTGCCCTACGTACTGCATTAATTGGCATGACTACCAACCACATGTTGTCTTTCCGCCCCACTTTAAGCGATCCAGTACAGAAATTTGTACACGCGAATATTCAACCAAATATCGTCCACAAAATTTACTGGTCCTGTAAAAAAACGCTCAAACTGGCCGTGTTTTCGAATCAAGCGCACTTAAGGGCGCATCACTCCACATCATGTCCGGTACAGTACACTCTCCCCAGCAATCTAGTAGTTCTCGCCCAAGGCAGATTGCAAATCCGATGCCTGTGTATGCACACTCGTATTTAAGGACGAGTTGGACAGCTAGCAAGAGAACGAGATACTTACCGCGTAGCCCTCGTCCTGGTAGGTCGGGTTGACTTGTGTCTGGCCTCCTCCCGCATACACCCCCGTGGGCACGTCCGCCACACGTATGGTTTTGCTGCATATATGCAGGCAGGGTAAATGGTTAATCAATCTCGCCTCACTCCCTCCTGTAGCAGGGATGCTTCCGAAACCTTCTGCGCCTGCGAATGATCAACAGAGCGATCACACACGGAATGAGTGCCAATAGCACCAACACAGGAATGCCTGCCGATGCGCGAGCAAGCATGTCAGACAGTAGAACGTCATAGAAGAAGGCCACGGTCCCGGTTGCGGCCGCCTACCCACTCCCAGGCCCACGCCAAGCCCAATCGCCACAGCCGCGGCGTTGCTGTCGTCGTCCTTCTTCCTTCTTCTATTGATGACGATGAGGCTCTGTCGGCGCGTCCGTGTGGCTTCTTCGGCCAGCCCTTCGGCTGATGTGCGTTCATGCCTATCGGTGTCCGCCGCATCGTGAGCCCATTGGCACAGGTCCACATTGTGGTTGACGCCGGTCTCCGCCCAAGACTCGTCTTCCCCCGTAGAGGACGTCAGTCGCAATGAACCACCGCTGCCTACAAAGCCACTCCGTACCTGCCCCAGGTGTGCACACAGGCGGCAAGAATTCCTCGAGGTAGCCGACCTCCTTCGCGTGCAGTCCTCGCACCAGCGATGGTACGAAGAAGAGTTCTCTTATATAGCCCTCCCCTCGCACCACAGCCCTGCACCACATTCGTTAATGCGAGGTATTGTAAAATGCACCCCCCCCCCAAAAAATGGGGCTTGGGCTCTTGACCGAATGGGCAAGTGGGGGGCGGGGTAGGTGACGACGAGCTCGACGAGCTGATCATCAGAAGCCAAGCGTGCCCAGCCCTCTTCCACGTTGAGTTCCGCGAACGCCGAATGAGTCATCCAGCCCAAGTTGCCCGCGCGGGTAGCCAGCCGCACGAGCGCCATCATGGGAGACGCGTCTTGCTGCTTCTCGTGTGGCATAGTACGGCACTGAACCCGGTATGCATCCCACCGGTCGTTCCGCATGACAAAGTTGCGAGGTCCGGTCTGTAACTGGACTTAGAACAGACAGAACGGGAGGACGAAACCAATAGAAACGTACGTTCTCTTTAACCTCGCCGTAGGAAGCGCTGTGTGGCGTGGATGCTGAATGCATGACCATTGCCCACCCATCTGCGGAACCGTAGAAGACATCACACGCAAATACGCATCCCGAGTCCGACGGCAGACCCGTGTGAGGGTCCAGCTTGCTGTGTTTTACTGTCACCCTCCTCGCTTCAAAACCATCCCACCGGTGCCACTCTCCCGAGAGAGTAACGATAAGTGGCAAGGCAGCCACAGTGGCCAACAGAAGGATAACAAGGCACACAAAAGTTCCGCTCATGTTCGTGGTGTGTTACTACTCAAGCAACTTTAAAGTACTGCGCTTTGGACCTAGACACCTTCGGTTGCCTCTTATCCATCGGTCTACCCCGCACTAAGTCTCTCCGAACGTAGTCACAACTATGCAGGAAGTGCCGACTGACCGGGTGATAAGCCTCTGATCCCAGAATGAACATGCTGTGAATTTGCCCGCCAATTTCTTTCTGTTGCTTGAGGAAGCCTATTTTCCAGCATCGGAGTTTACAGTAGTGGAAAAGAAACAGAAAACCTAAGACGAAGCAATTCCGATAGCCCCCGTCCATCCGCCGTTGCTCATCTCATTCCGCCACCATGCCAAAGTCTCGCCGAAACAAGATTGGTTGGCTCTCCTTTCACTTCTACCACTTTCCATTAATTATGAATTAAAATTACTCTATCTCAAATTAAATTTACCTCTTAAATTAGTTGCCCTCACAAAGACGGAGAAGAAGGTGGGTCGGCGGAAGGAAGAACTTGTAGATAACCTAAGGCAGAGCCTCGAAAACTATGCATCGGTGTATGTGTTTACTTTCGAGAACATGCGCAGCACACAGTTCAAGAGTGTGCGGGCGCGCTGGGGTGGTTCGCGTTTTTACCTAGGCAAGAACAAGGTCATGCAGATCGCTCTAGGTCGCTCCGCTCAGGATGAAGCCGCCCAGGACCTCCACAAGCTCAGCCGCGTACTTTCTTATATGCTTTTCTTTCTTACGTTCTTGCTTCATCACTCACCCCTCTTGTTTGTTCTCTTTCAGCAACTCGTCGGCAACTCGGGATTGTTTCTGACGAACAGTCCTCGTGACGAAGTCATCAAGTACGGCTTCGTTTCATTGGCACCGTAGTTGTGCGCACGCTTGTTCACTTATCCTTCCCCTCTCAGCTTCTTCAAGAACTATGCCGAGAGCGACTACGCGCGCTCCGGCTTCCTAGCCACGCAGACGGTGACGCTGCCCGCGGGACCCCTCCCCAACTTCGCTCACTCGATGGAGCCTCACCTGCGCAAGCTGGGCATGCCCACCCGCCTCAACAAGGGAGTCATCGAGCTCGACCGAACTTTCACCGTCTGCAAGGAGGGGGCAACCCTCACTCCCGAACAGGCCAAGATCCTGGTATGGCTCGACCTGACCTGACCTGACTTGACTTACCACCCTCATCTTTAAAGATGCACAGTTCAAACCCAAATGCACACAGCACGGTGTCTCATCCACTTTTTCTTTCTTTCTTTCTTTGGTGACAACAGAAACTGCTAGAGATAAAGCTGTCTCAGTTCTCCATGACGCTCAGGTGCGTGTGGTCGAGGAAGGGCAACTTCGCTGAGGGCGAGGGAACCTTCGAACAGCTCGCAGAGGAGAGCCTTGGCCACGTGGACGGCCCCGACGATGAGGACGAAGGTGAAGATGTGGACGAGGACGATGACGAGGATGGTCTCTCCGAATAATAATAATCTTGCCCTACTATCGTAACATTATTTAAATTATTGTTTTTTCCTTCATTTTATTTCCGCAAGTTCGTCTCTTCCTTCCCCCTCTCTTTTTTGAATACGGCACCGAGAGCATCATGCAAGCTCGGAAAGCTGGTCGAGGAACTGTCGTGACGTTAGAATTTCTGTGGACCCATAGATGATCTGCTTCGGCGCCTCCCCTGCCCCCTTGGGTTGCTCCTGTGGCAGCAACAGATCACATAAAATTAATTAACCGATCTGTGTTAAGCCACAACTCTGTCCTCCTGTATCTTGCATAGAGGTGGCGGTGAATATGGAGAAGGAAGGATACCCTGGCGTAGTCCTGCAGGTTTTGGAACTCGACGTAGTTGCCTCCGCCGATGACGAAGACGACGGCGTGGGAGTAGGGCGTGTTCTTGCGGGGCAGGGACGACTGCAGGTGCGGGTTGGTCACCTTCGGGTCGTAGTACTCGTACTGCTCCTCCACGCCCAGCGAGCTGCCGGCGCGCTGTTCCATCAGCGCGTCCACGACGCGCGTGAGGTAGAGATGGCGCGACGACGGAATCCACATCTTGATGTGGTTCACGCCCTGCTGCACCAGCGACGCCAGCCCCATCGTCACCGACCCGCGCATCAGCCCCGAGGCACCCGACCGCCCCGCCCCCGTGCGCTGCGCCCCGCCCATCAGGCTATTGTTGAACGCCTTCACCCTACGCTTCCC
>CDFF01071548.1:2413-18651 GCA_000826265.1 Acanthamoeba culbertsoni
AGCAGAGAGAAAAGTTTGAATGACCAGCTGAGTGTTCAGGAATCCGAGCGGAGAGCGGTTCTGCTGAAGCCTCTGGTCGTTGATAAGGGCGATGACAGCGGCGAAGACGGGAGCAGCGCAGCTGGTGCCTCCCACAATCTGCAGACCGCCGCCATAGATGATCTCCACGCCCTGCGCGCACCATTAGAAAGTTAATTGTTGTTATCGTTGAATTAATAATTACTTTAAAGTTTGGTAGTAGTAGTAGTAGTAGTAATAATTATTGTTATTATAATATACGAACCTCGCTGAACGCAGCAACGTCGGGGAAGGCACGGCCAGAGGTGTTGTAGTAGGAGGACGTGGGCAGGTCGCCCTGCGAAAGGTAGGCCGCTACGGCATTCTTTTGATACTTGGGCTGACTGAAATAGTTCGAGAAACCGCCAGAAGAAATGCCTAAGAAAAAAAATCAGTAAATAGAAGAAAATGAGAAAAGCGGAGACCACAAGTAAAACGGAGGGAAAGTACTGTCGCTTTGGATGAGGAGAGGCGACTGGGAAGCGAGGATGGTGCCGCCGACGGCCGTGACGTAGGCAGAAGTGGCCGGCCAGTTAGGCTCAAAGCGCGAGCCAAAAGTGTTGCAGCCTACACCGTCGTCTCCTGTTGACATGTTTACGAGGGTAAGCGCGAGTCCCTCCCCTCAGGAAGTAAAGCATTTTTCTTTTTTCTGGGCATAGCGGCGGGGAACAAAGGGGGGGGGCGCGGAGGAAGACGTGCCGGAGGCAAACAGAATGGACTTGCCTACAGTCGGGCGCGGGCAGGAAAAACGGGAAGGAGGAATAAGAACGCCGCCACCGTTAGCGCACAATTGTCGACACAGGTATGGGGTGTGTGTGGGCGGACGTCATAAGCGTACCAGAAAGGCCGACCTTCTGGAACTCCTGGTCCACTCTCTGCGCATAGGAGCGCGAAATCGACGACTCGACGTCACCATAGCTCACGCTGTTCACCAGAGGAGCAGCTGTGGTTCACAAGGAAGAGAGAGGGAGGGAGGGAGGGAACGCGACAAGGGATCATCAGTCCTTTGCCTCTCCCCCCTCGAGCTTATTGTCGACAGCGTTATGTGGGCTAGAAAGAGGGAGACGGGTACTCGAGTTGAGGTTGTTGACGAACTGGATCCACTCGAGGAAGGGCTCCTGCGACTCGTGGCGGCCGGCGGTGTACACGAACCAAGTTGGGACGTTGTTGGCGACGCCCATGATGTACTCAATGTCCAGCTCAGCTTCGATTCCAGGGCTAATCGAGAATAAAAGAAAAGAAAAGAAAAGAGAAATGGGTCAGCAATTTCGTTTCGGGCGCTTTCGTTCTTTGCTCTCGCTCTCCCCCCTTTGGGAATGTACGGTACTTGGAGGGATCATTCTGGCCGACCACCTTGACGGGGGACTGGACGGGGAGGTTGTAGGTCTTCTGGAACTCCGACAGGTCGCTCGGGGAGTAGTACTGCTCGAGGAACTGGGCAACGGACTACAGGAGGTGGAAGGCAAGGTCGCCCGTCGCGGCCAATGAGATGAAGAAACGAAGGAAAGGATGGTGATGAGCGAAAGAGGAGAATGCAAACCTGGGAGTTGGCGGAGGACTTGCCGACGGTCGATGAGATGTTGAAGACTTTCTTGATGATGTTGGGGTCAACTCCGCCCAAGCCGCGCTCGGCAACGGTCGAGCGGCGAGCAAACCTCTGCACTCCTGCGATCGACCGAGCGGCGACCACGGTAAGCCTCGCGTGCAGGAAGAAAGGGAGATGCGAGGGGGGGGGGTAAGGACGTACTGGGGAAGTGGTTAATGCCTCCAATGAAGTCGATGTGGGCGGCGACCTCTTGAGGCACCGTGTAAGGCTCCAGGGACCTGACACGAGGGAAAAGACGAGTTACCGCGAGACCACTCCAAAGTGGGGCATAGAGCGGGAGGGAGGGGAAGGACTACCTGAAGAGGCGGGTAGGAGCGGAGACATGGGAGAAGAGGTGGAAGTTGATGCCTCCGAGGAGGGCCTGGGCCTTTGTGACTGTAGTGCGGACGCGCAGGAAGTCCTTGCTGCTGTTCCACTCGAAAGTGTCGATATCTGCTCGACGATATGGCCATAGTTAGGGAGTTTGAAGTCATAACCTCCTTGTGGAGTGGGGCTACCGTGGGCAGCGAGCCAGCGAAGGACAGTCTGTCGAGAGACAGCCGAAGGCGCTACGAGTTGAGCAATCTGCGCCGGGGTGAGGAAGCGGCCATAGGAAGGCGAAGCAGGATCACTCACGGCCCAGAACCTTGTAACGACAGATTAGCCAAAGATCGAACAAAAGATCGAAGCGATCTTTCATTGAGATTGTGCGTACCTGCGCTCGAGCTCGGCAGTGTTGGTGAGACGGACAGCAACGAGAAGCTCCACGATCTCATCGGAAGCGAGGCGGTCACCTTGGATCCAGCCCTGAGGAGAACTGAGGGGCTCAGTGTGCTCCACAAAAACGCGATCCCCAAATGCAGATGCAAGGGCCAAGGTAGCCAGCAGAACGATGCACGACTTCAGCAGCATCTTCTCGGAGCAGTATTGCAAAATTATTAGTCGCCTCAGAAAACGAAAATAACGCCGTGACCGAAAATGACGGAAGAAGGGCTCGAGAATCCATACGGAAGACTGCCAATTAATTATACTATACAACCCAGATATACAGCTCAGGAAGAGGATTGATTGAAGCTGGATGACTGGCCAGTCTTCTCGTCAAGTTCAGTACTATTCGTTGGGGAGGGTCCGGACCCAACAGAGGTCGACGAGCGCGACCCACGGCTCTTGGCGTAGGAATACCACAATCGGAATACGCTCTTCCGCTTCGAGTAGACGGTGAAGATGAGCAAAATGAGCGGCACGATCTCCACAACGATCACGAATATGATGGCGCCCACGGCGCTCATGCTCTGGTCGATCGTGCCGTAGAGGAGGAAGCCGCACATGCAGAGAAGGGACACCGTGCACACGGCCAGCACCACCGAGAACTTAATCATCTTGTTGCGCTTCATCTTGGCCAGCTTCTTGCTCATGCTCTTCACTCGGTAGAGCGTCAGAATGACCCACGATCCGTACACTGAAAGGACATTCTTGCTTCAGATATTCATCCGAAAGAAAAACAGCCTGGAATGATAAATATACGGACCGACGAAGGCCACGGTAAGGATGACGGCGATGGCGATAATGACCGACTGATAGAAGATGGCGAGGCCTTGGCGAGCATCCTTCATTTCCTCGTTGGGGTCCGTTTGAGACAGGTAGTAAGGCGACGCGCAGGAGGTCTGCTGACACATACATTCCCACGATGCCGTCAGATGAAGCAAGAAGAAGAAGAAGAAGAAGTGCGTGGAGGAAAACAGCATAAATCGTACGTCGGTCGAGTCGCTGCTGGCCTGCAATGCTATGTAGATGATGACCAGAATCAACAGGAACGTGTAGAGGAATGCATTCACGGTGAGGAACATGACTTTCATCCTCTTCAGGAGCGTATTGCCTCCACCCCTCTTCAGCGCCCAGTGAACCAGCTCGACCCTGTATCGACGCATCAACCAATCAAACTACCGCGTCACGAGAGGTCGCCATCTTAAAGGGGAAACTTTTGAAATACCAGAAGAATAACAGGAGCGTGTAAATGGAGAGGAAAAGGTAGACGGGCACTTCGCCCAGGATGACGTAGACGACCACATTAGCGTCATTCAGCACGCCGGTCGGCAGCATTGCGAAATAGATCACCCGCACTGGAACGTTCGCCGAAACCACCAACAGTCATGGGGAATGCCAAGAATGTTATGGGGGGGAAGGGAAACGCACGGATGAGGATGGCCTCGATACAGCAGTGGATGATGCGGCCCATCGACAGGAGAGTCCACACCATCGCTCCAAAGGACTTTCCACCCGCATCGTCCAATTCCTGTCCAATCATATAAATATATATATAGAAAATAAAAAAAAAAACAAAAGGAGCGAACGGTTCAGCATGAACCGTATCAAGGAGAGGCTAAGGGATGGGACGTGTTCGTACGTATTTGTAGAGCCAGAACTGGTTGATAATGGCCAGCGTGTTGGGGATGAGCAGGATGGTGTACAGGCCGACCGCCAAATAGAACAGGGCCACCGTGCTGGTGCTCAGGCTCTCGATGAACGTCTCTCCGGCCCAATCGCCGCTCTTCCTGTAAATAGGATATGTGCGGGAAAAAAAATTCAGAATCTGCATGAAAGAGAGAATAATGGGGAGGGGGAGGAGGAGGAGAAGGAGGAGGAGACCTCCAGATGGGGAAGATGGTGGTGAGGACGGCCGGATAGGGAGCGGGCAATTGGCCGCATAGGAGGCCCTCGTCCGTTATCCTGACCCCGAGGGCGTTCATTGGCGTCCAGGAGGAGTAATCCTCGTTGCTGATACGGAAGCGATCAGTCAACACATCAATCCCCCGGGGAGGGGTTGGAAATCGTCTCTTGCCTGTAGGCGAAATCGTATTCGCTGAAGTCCGAGTCCAGCTCAATGTCCGACCGGAGATACATACACACCGTGAAATTCGCCTGTGACCGGAGTTAGGTTGCCATGAAGCGACAAGGGTGAAATGCGGCGAGGGCTAAGTCGTACGTCCGAAGTGGAGACGATCTCGGCCTTCTCGTCCCCATTGGTCAATTCAATCAAGAGACCATCGCCGATGAGCTGGCCTACCACCACATTGT
Organism: Acanthamoeba culbertsoni; assembly: GCA_000826265.1. Classification (NCBI taxonomy): domain Eukaryota; phylum Discosea; order Longamoebia; family Acanthamoebidae; genus Acanthamoeba; species Acanthamoeba culbertsoni. The sequence goes on from CDFF01071548.1 coordinate 7,131, forward strand.
GGGAATTCTAATGTTGCACAACAACCAACCCGTAACCCACGTGACCATTAGGCACCGATTGGCGGAGTGAGAGCGTGTATATGCTCGTGCCTCAACGATGGAATACCCCTCGGGTTCATTCACGATGGCCTTGACAAAGATGTTGGAGACGAAGGTGGGGTCGTCCTCCCTCTTGAACTGGGACACGGCAACCGTGTACACATTGACGTCCACGCAGGTCGGGTCGAAGACCAGTCTGAAGTTCCACGACACTCGCCCCACCCCTGGCAACTGCACACACGCCATAGTCACCATGATAAGCTGACGTCAGCGCACTCCGAGTGGCCGGAGACACTAGTAAATAAATAAATAAAGGAAGAAATAAATAAAGAAATAAAGAAATAAATAAAGAAATAGTCGATCCTGATGGATTACGTTGAGTTCAAAGTCCGAGCGCGAGCAGGTGCGGGAGACGCCCACGGTCACTCCCGTGTCGGGTCCGAAGCACGGTGCGCCCGACGCCGATTCCATGCAGGAGCAGGTCACCCCGCTGAAGGTGTCGATCAGCCGGTTGACCCTGCCTCGCAGCGGATCATGTGAGAAACGTGTAAGAGTGTGTACGTGTATGTGTGTGTATGTGTATGTGTGTTAACATTCACATTCACATGCAGTGCAGGGCTGAGCGAGCGTGTCTGCGCACCGACAGAACTGGTTGGACTTAAACTGGGAGGCTTTACGCGACGTCTGCGCGGCAAGGGCGAGCGTGTTGTAGGCGCTGACGCTGAACTCGTCCACGAGTTGCTTGTTGTAGTCCGTAGTCGACCACTTGCGCTGCTTCCACTCGAAGCCCTGCCATCTGCCGCCGGTGTGCCTGGCACGTGTTCCGGATAACTGGATTAGTTTCGGGAGAGCAGGCGAGAGTTGTGATGGGCCATGAGGTCGAACAGGGGGGAGAGTGTGGATTCAATCACCATGTGCCCTGGACCCATCGATAGTAGGGCGTGGGGACGCCGCCGACAGCAAGGCATTCGCTTTCGTTCTTCGGAGAGAGGAAGACGGTGCCCGGATCACCCATCGAACTCTCCGCATAGGTGTAGATCGGCTCGAGGCAACCCATTCCTGTCGACAAAAGGACGGTCACGGCCTACCGCGCAACGCCAAGGTGTGGGAGGNGGGGGGGGGCGAGGAGACGTACCATAGGCCAAACACTCGGTCTTGTTGGTAGCTGGCCTCATCCAGCGCGGCGTGCCGTACTTGGGGTTCGAGGCCATGCAGCTGCTCTCGTCGGGAACCATGTAGTCGATACACCCGATCCGTCCCTTCTTGGTCCAAGCGGGACACGACAACTTGAGCTCGTGGTTGTTCTCCTCCATATGGAAAGGGAACACGCAGACTCCATCTCTAGCCATACAGCAGCAACGCATGTCAGTCGCCACTACTAACGACGGAATTGGGAATATTTTTCCTTTTCCTTTTCCTTTTCCTTTTCCCCTTTTCCTTGAGGGCGTACATGGGGTCAATGGAGGCGAGAGACTGGAAACGTCCGTAGGGATTGCTGAGCTCGCTGTCGTCACACGAGCCCTCGGCCTCGCAGTCGGTTTGGTTGAGGCAGATGCCGTAGCTACAGGTCACCGTGCACCAGGGAGTCGACTCGCACGTCGCCTGCACACGCCACAGGAAGCAACGTCAACAAACCGAGCACATCCCTCAACCCTTCTCTCTTCTCCTTCGTATTCTTCTCTCCTCCTCCTCCTCCTCCATCTCCTCTCCTTCGACTCCAGGGTATGGGTCCGGGTATCGACCTGGTCCACGCTGACGCCGTGAGGGAAGCACGACCCGGCGGCGCAGGACGCGGCGTCGTCGTAGGCCGGCACCCGCCAGGAGAACTCGTGGTTCCACCAAAGAACCCCACCATTGGGGCTGAACTTGCACTCTTGGAAGTTCTGGTAGTTCTTAATCACGCAGGACTCCACGACGGGGTTCCATCTGTGTGCGTGTGTGCGAGGGGGGGGGAGATTGTTGTAAGGGAGAGGGGGGGGAGACTGAGAATCGGCCTCATCAAGGAGGTTCGTTTTGAGGGGGAGGGGGGTGAGGTACATGCAGGGCCCGCCAAAGTATAGTTCACAGTCTACAGGGTTGCAGATGCTCTGGTACGAGGCGCCGTGAAGGTGACAGTAGCCGTCGCACACCATGCGCAGCTGGCCAAAGGGTCCCACCTGACGATTCGACCGCAAATGTTAAAAAATAAAAATAAAAATAAAATAAATCGAATAAATGTAAATTAATAAGTTACATGAAATCAAAAATGTGTTAACTAAAAGAGAGTATGCATACCTCGTATCGCACAAACTCACAGTTACCGAGGTACCACGGGAACGAGGGGTCGTCATCGTAGACGGGATAGGCCACGCAGACGTCTGTCGTCGAAATCAGATTGCCGCTGAAGACGCACTCCTGGTGCAGAAAGTTCCTGCAGGAAGGGAAATGAAGTAGAAAGGGGAAGAAGAAAAACGAGAGGAAGCAGTGGCGGGTGTCAGACTGAGAGAAACTGGGGGAGAGAGGGGAGAGAGAGAGAGAGCAGGTTCGTACGGGTTGACGTCGGTGCCGAAGATCGTTTGGAACCAGTCGCAGCCGAAGGAGTTGTCGATGATGTTGTAGTCGCCCGACATGAAGCATCCAATGTACTGCGAGACCTGCATGCACGGACCGCCCCCAGAGGGTTGAGGGATGAGATTTGGGACCGGTATTTGGGGGGGGGAGACGAGAGGAGCAGGGGCGCGCATGCCTCATAGCATGCCTCCGGGTTATCCGGCGAGCATAGGCCGCAGAAGTGGTCTGGCTCGGCCGGCGGGGCGGGGTAGTACTTGTTCCTGCAGCTCTCTTCGCACAGCGTATCCCTGCATTCCCGCAGAAAGGGAAGAAAGGGAGGGTAACTCAATTTTCTAGGCTGGGTTGCTTTTCTCCACCTTTTCCTCCTGAAGTAGTTTTTTTCTCGTTTCTTTCTTTATCCTTTGTTTTTCACCTGTTGCTCGGGTCCAATGGTTTGATCTGGCACGGGGCCCAGTTACAGCTCGGCGTACCCTCGCATTGGCCGGTGAGTGGGTACATGCCGATCTCGGGCGCACCCACGCACGTAGCTGAGGAGATGGAGAAGGAGAAGGAGGAGAAGGAGAAGGAGCAGAATTAGGATCGGAAGGTCTGCTGGGGAATATATTCCCCCCCCCGCTAAACAGAGATCATCTCGGCAATTGGGGAATTGGGAAGCGCATACGGGAAGTGACGTTGGCGACGAAGATGTCGTAGAACTCATCACCCTCGGCTTGCTCGTCTTTACGAGAAGGACAGATCAGTGTACATCGCGAGTACGGGAGGGAGCATTCCAGTACATACCAGTGAGATCCCACTGGGCCCGAATGTAGTTCTTCTCTTCGCTACCCATAATATCCACCACGCACTATATGGCAGAGAGTATAGGGAAAAAAGGAGATCAGCCGAGTAGGAATAATCACACCAGACCTCTCAGCCTACGTAGAGTAATGTAATAGGTTTGTGTGGGTGTTCTCAATTTAGGAAAACCCTCACCTCGGAGATCAGCTTCATCTGTTCGTCGCGGCTGACGGGAATCGTGCACATGCCGCCGAAGGAGCAGGTGGAGTTCGCAGGACAGTCCTCATCGAGCGAGCACGGCACCACGCACCGATGGAGGACGGAGCACGTCGAGCCTGGCCCCATTTGGGTAATCCCCCGTCGTCTCGTCAGACCGACCAACCACGCTCTCACCCGTCGGGATATGAAGTTAGGTCAGTTACCTTTGGGACAGCCCACGGTGGAGTCACAATAAATGCCGACACTGCGTGCTTCGCATTCATTTCCGTGATTGGTCGAACGGAACAGTCCTCCCTTGAGTGCCAAATTAGGGAGGGGGGGGGAGGAATAACAGCGCAATCAGCATAAGAGGGAGCGCTTGAAAGGTAGAGGCGAACGACGACACCTCGATCAGGCCCGCCGCACAGTTGCGTGATGGGTCGTCGTCGAATTGCTTGGATTCCGCGTAGTCGTCCAGAGAGAGGTAGATGCAGCCCGGTTGCGACGCGCACATGCTCTCCACACGGGACTGAATGGACTCGTAAGTGGTTACCGTGTAACTCATCTCCTTCGCTTGGCAGACATCGCTCCACTGCAACCTGATAGAATAAAAGAGAGCAGAGAGCAGAGAGATAAACGACCAAGGATAAGTCAATATTGTTCGAGAAGGAAAAGTCATGGATCTGTACAGGATGTTGCAGCAGGGGTCGGCCGTGGCGTTATACGACGGGTCGATGGACGTGCAGCGAATGGTTTCCTGCGTCACGTTCACTGTTCTCTGTGTTCGGATGAACTCCTTATTTATCCACGACTCGCACCCGAACCAACCATCGCTGAGGTCGAACACACACACACACACACACACACACACAAAAGATGAGCGCTTTCGGCTTCGATTTTGGGAGACACACATACCCGGCGATAAACGCGTTGGAGTAGAAGAGCAGCTGATCTAATTCCTCATCGCTGGCTGCGACGTCGTAGAGTGGATTGAGGCTGTTGAGTCCGTCCACTGCGTCTCGATATTGCTCACGGTCGCATTCAGGCTCGTACAGTTCGAAGACTGCCTCGGAGTTGACAATCTTTGTGCGTATTTTGATTAAGGGTGTTATTATTTTTTTTTCGGTGAAAGGTGGTTTCCTTCTTTAGGAAGATCAATGTGCGAAAAAGGAAAGGTCCGTTTCTACCTCTCCATATTCGTCGGCAAGGTTGACAAACGTTACACTGCAGTTGTACAGCGCGGGGTCGAAGGACTGGGCGAATCCGTTCGGCAAGATGACGGAGACTTGTCGCCAAAGGGAGACCTGGGCGTCGTTGCCTTGGAACGTGATGCCGGGCAGCGGGTACAGTCCACGATGCGCAAGATTGGAGAAGCCGGTGTCGTTCGAGGGGAGTGTGAGGCTGTTGGCATTTGGGGTGGGCTTGGTGAGTGCACACAATCGAACAGGAAAGGTAGGCGAAGGAGTCCTACCCGGTGTATTCGCATTTGTTGCTTATATTCCCATTGGTGCTGCACTCCAGGTCGGGGCACTTGATGCTCACGTCGACTGCAGAGTAGAAGGGTTACTTCGTTGTCCTGGCCGCGACCAACAGAGAGAGGAATAGCAATTTGCCCGAAGACACACAGAGGACGGATGGTACCTAATTTGTAGAAATACTTGGTGGGCAGCAGTTCGTTCATGTCATAGACCAGGAGTTCGAAGGACGTGTTGCTGTTGGCGTACACGGCGATGCGCAGCGGTTCGTCTGCGATGAATTGGGGACTGCCTCCTCCGCAGCATAAGCTGTAGAAGATTGGCTCGCTGTTTCTATTGCCGGCCTCCCAACGGTGCTGGCCCCGTGTTGGGTACGGGATGGAGTTCTGGCTCATGAACAGAGTAACGCTACCATAGAGCGGGAATGCGAGGACGACGAAGTTGTGGCATGGGGGAAAGTAAACGGTGTAATATTGCGTGGTTCCCTCAGCCAACGTTGTTTGGTCGTAAACGTAGCCTAGAAACAATGAAATTCGTTAGGATGATCCCAACCTCAAGGAGAAGCATGAAATGGGAAGCAATAGGAAACAACTGGAAATCCCATGTGACGTTACCATCAGTCATGTTGAGGCATGTGTGGCCGGCAGGACAGTCGTATGTGTTGAGAGTTGGGGCGTTGCACGAGCTGGCACATTTCGTGGCATTGCATCCCGCGTTGGAGGCCCAATTGGTAACGTATACAGTCTCATTGAAGAACACGTCGGCATAATCGAAGAACACACTGACTCCGGTCTCTGCGAGGAGGTGGCAAAGGGGCCAACAACCCACACCGGAGCTTAGCGAAACGGCTCATTTTGATGAGGGAAGACGGACACGCGTAGAGCAAACCAAGATAGTAAGAGGATAGAGAACACATAAGAGAGGGACGTACGGAAAGTTTCTCTGATGGAGTGCCTCGCTTTTTGTATTACAGGGCCTCCATCAACTCTGAAGGCAAGGTAGAGCAGCACGCATAGGAAGGAAGGGATGAGCAGCCCCTTCCTCTTGTTGGCCATCTTGTTTGGTTTTCCTCCTCTAACTACAACGGGTTGGCTGTTGCCCATCCGACAGCAACGCCTCCACCAATCGGAGAAAGGCGATCATTCTGGTATCCAACCGCGCACGGAGCCGGAATAACACCACGTGTTAAATTAAGGTTCACAACGCGGCTATTTATTGTCCTCAAGCTCCTGCCACGATCAAGTTCTAAGCAATGTACTTTATCTTCGTCCGGTCGTTCTCGTCTCTGTCGAGGAATCCTCTCTCTATCAGCGACTCCAGCCTAGCCTTAAGCAGCTTGGCCTGCGGGAGGAACCGCACTTTGAGGATGTCCACCACCTGTTTTTATGAGTGAGAGGCGGAACGGGAGAATCAACCTTCACTACGCCGTATTTCAACAACTTCAAGACGAACAACCACCGAATATCCTTCAGGGTGTTCGCAGGGAAGGGTTGACTATCGCACCTGCACCTGTAGCTCTGTCCACGAGAGGACGTTTCGAGACTTCATCACACGAACCATGGCCGCATCGACTTCGAACGCCCGCTGCTTCACCACAGCAATCTGGTCCTGCTTGGCTTGCTTTGACTCCTGTTTGGCGCTGCCCGCGGGGAACGTTACGCGTCGCTTCTTTTTGAGGTCGACCTTTATCGTAAACACGTCGTCATCGTTGATCTTGTCCCTCATCGCCTCGCCCTCTGCTTCGCCATCGTCGCCGTCGGTGTTCTTGGTGCCCTTCTTCTCCTAAAGAAACAGCAAGGTTGTAGTAGGTTTCCTGATTACGGCCACTTGCCATTCTTCATACCTTGGGCTGATCGGCCTGTCCAGCTTCAGGGCCGGCGCGCTGCAGAACGGTGAAGCTCCAGCATGCGAGCGGCTGGATGGCCGCCTTGAGTATCTCGGTGAGGTTGATGTCGTACTCCGATGACCGCGAGCTACGCAGCTTGCTTCTTGACTCATCGCCCGGCCACAGGGCGGCCTTGATTTCGGAGAGGGACCATGCGTCCTTCTGGTTGAAGAGCAGGAGGATGCAGGCCTGGACGGGAGTGACGATGACCTCGCGCTTGGACTTGCCCTCCGTGGTGGCCAGCATCACGGTGCCGTGGTTGTAGAGCCAGCGCAGGGTCTTCGCGCTGCCGGAGTCGGCCTTGTAGAATTGCTCGAACTTGGCGATGCAAGTGACGAACTCGGAGGGCTTGCCCGGGATGGGGAACTTCTCGATACCCGAGATGGGCCAATAGGAATCGTTCAGGACCTGCACGGAGAGCACCACGCCGTTGACCTTATCCGATTCGCCGTTCCACTCCTGGAAGCGCTGCTTGATGCGCGCGGTGGCCTCGTCCTCGGCGTCGGTGAACATGCCCTGGAGCCGCCGCGTGAAGGCGTTGCCGCACTGCGCCTTGAGCAGCGAGATGAATTGCTTCTCGGCCGCCTCGTCGAAGCCGGAGCCGCGCGCCAGCAGTCGCTTGCAGAGCCCCCGCCGGGCGTACTCGGCGAACTCGTCCTTGTCGCGGAAATAGGAGAAGAGGCGTGATATGTTCTCCAGCTGGGCGAGCTTCTCCTCCTCCGTCATCTTGGCCTTGCCCTTGAGAATGTAGTCCAAGTAGAAGTTGAGCAGGCGGGACGACGTGAACTTGCCCGCGGACGTGTTCATCGTCGTCACGAATGCCTTGTCGAGCGCCTCCTTAAAGAGCGAGTTCTTAAGGAAGCACTCGCCCAAATGCGCCGCATATTTGCTGTACAGCTCCGTCAACTGTGTTATGTAAATGAAAAAACAAAAACAAAGCGATCAGCGCTCGGCATTGAGGCAAGGTTGTGGAGAGAGAGAGAGAGAGAGAGAGAGAGAGAGAGAGAGAGCAGAGAGAGGAACTGACTTGCTGTATGAAGGCGATGGCAGACTTCATAGCGGCCTGAGCGGTCTTCTTGGACGCCTGCTCCTTGACGATCTCGAGGCCCTGCGCCGCTACGTGCAGCTCGAATGTCCTCGCGCTGTTCGTCAGTCCGTCGGCCACTCGCGACAACAGGAAATAGAAGCGCCTCATATCTGACCACGAAAAAAGAGAGGGGGGATTCACAAGGTAAGTAAATAAAGGATGAAACCATTGGATACGCGAAAGAATGCCAGTTATTTACCCTGCTTCCTGTCCGCGGTGAGCATGCCCTTGAAGGAGGCCTGAAGTGATTCCATGTGTTTCTCGATCAGCGCCCAATTGAGCGCCGCCTCCAACTGTGGTATCGCGTTGGGGAAAGTGAACAGCCGAGGAAAGGGAAAGGAAAGGAAAGGAAAGAAAAGTCTCGTCGATTGAGGTTCGCACCTTGGTGCGGGTGTCCTTGAAGTAGGAGTAGTAGGCCTCGCAGTTGGCCGTCTCCTCCTTGATGCGCTCCTCTGCCTTGGTCATGTAGTCGGAGATGCTGTTGGCAGCCATGAAGCTAGTGGACTCGGCGACGTAGTAGGACTTGGTATCTTCGATGAACTGCTGCTCGAACTCCTCCTCGTAGAACGAGAGCGCATCCTCCAATCCCAACATGCCTTAATGAATTGCGCCACTGTTTTAGCGGAGTCGGGATATAGGCTTGGATAAGATTGCACACCTATGTTTTCGATCATGTCACGCACGACTGACTTGTCAAGCATGGCGCCGTTGCGGTCGCGCTCGATAAAGCTAAAGAGAGCAGATTTCAAGTGATCCTTAAGCGGTGTGTAGCAGTGATTGCGCCACACCAGCAGCGACAGCTGTCCAGAACAGAACAAAAAAAAAAAAAGCGAAAGCGAAAGCGAAGAGCGAAAGCGAAAGCGAAGAGCGAAGAGCGATATCAGGCCTGAGGGGCAGAAAATTGGGGACGTGTCGTGTAAGGAACGTACCGGCTGGACTTCACGCACATCCTTCTTGGCAGCCTTTTGAGCGGGGATCCAAAATCGAGCCTACACGATATTTAATATTGAATATGTAACATGATATATGAATATGGCATGAATAATATAAATTAATTATAACAAAAAAAAATGAAAAGGAACCATAATATGTGAAGTGTTGGCTATGGCTTTGGTAGAAGAGTGGTAGACAGCAAATGTCTCGAGATATTTTTTCAGGAGAGCGTCGTCCCTCAAGTCTTTGAGTTTCTGCGAAAGGCGGGAACACGTAAGCCGCAAAATAGATTCCGACGTAGTGAGGACAGGAGGCTGTGCATTACCTCATCTCGAATAAACACAACCTGCTTCTCGAAACTTGCAGTGATGTGCTGGTAGAGGCCGGTTTCGTGTCGGTCGGTGCCGGTGCAGAGCTTGTAGCATTTACTGTAAGCAGGTGTAGCAGAAGTAAGCAAAGGGTTTCTTGGTAGCAAGAGAGAAGTTGGTACTCGTAGTAGCTCATCCATTCCTTCCTCGTTAAACTTTCTTTCGTGTCAATTGCATTCAAAATCTTGTGGAACCCAACGTCGAGTTCTAACAACAAGGGATGATTATCGTCTTCTACCACTTCCATGCTGGCAGCGGGCTCCGCCGAAACCGAAGACTCCATGGAGGCAGCTGAGAGGAGGTATTTGATTTTATTTATTTTTGGCTTGTAATAGCATTGCCCGTAAAATAATTAACAGAAACAATGACAAGTTATGTCCATTAAACACAATTTCTTCCAGGATTTCTTCCAAAAGAGAACAGAACTTTTCTTATTCTGAACTCGTTAAACGAGTCCTTTCTGCGGTTCACTATGCCGCCACGTAAACGGCCAGCAGACACCAATAAAGATGAGGATGAGGAACCTTATGTCACAAGAGCTCTAAAAAGGTCAAAGAAAGGGGAGCCAGAAGCAAAAGAGGCTGAGGACGACAGAATTACCTCTGCATCTTCCTCCTTTATAAAAGCCTCTGCTATGGTTCGGGCCTCGAGCTCCACTTCAAGCAAGGAGGATAGGCAGAGCGGACGCTATGAATTGCGCCGCTCCACAGGTAACCCGCTGCCATTTTATAATTGCTTCTTTCGTATTACGGTTATCAAATATTTGGAATTATACAAAAACTCAGCTGCGGGTTGGCTCTCATACCCACAGGAAGAGGAAGACCTGGGTACGTTCCTCAGCCGTGGACTGCTCGGCAATCAACACCGCGGGTAGACGTAAACCCACGTGAGGGTGCCAATTTTCTCTTCTACTCGAATGTACTTACCACCCCCGTTAATAATTAACGAAGACTGAGAATACTAATATGACCGTCAAGGTCCGCCCGTCGCGCCCATCTGGCGACTTTATCGACCGCATCCATAAACGGTGGTGGGCTGACTACAAGAAACTAGAGGCCCACCACGGTTATATCCAGTGGCTTTTCCCCCTGTTCGAGGGCGGCGGCATGAACTACATGTCCTCGCGCCTCACCAAGGGCGAAGGTAGTGGGTGAACCTCGTCTCTTTTCTGCTTCCCTTCCCCTCTTTTTCTCCTCCCCTCCCTCCCATTCGGTATCGTCTCACAGGACCTTCTTCCCATGACCGGGTCGCGCGCAGCCAAGCTCATGCGCGAGAGCGTACAAATCGCCATGCGCGTGGTGAAGTCCTATCAACTTATGGTACGTTTCTTCCCTCCAAACGTTGTCAGTTGCAGGATTAATGGATTTGTCGCTGGTGCTCGGGACATTGATCGCCTTCAGCTTGACTTCTACGGCCTGCGGCTGGTGAACAAGCGTACGGGCGAGATCAAGCGCGCCAAGAACTGGCTGGCTCGCTTTCGCAACCTGAACACCCACACACACAACAATCTCAGAATCAGTTGAGTCGCCCTTCCCTCCCCAATAAATAATTGTTTTTTATTTATTTATTTATTTAAATTTTTATTGTTACTTTTATTTTTAGTTTGATTTTTTGGAAAGGTCTTTTCACTGACCTGCAGGTTTCCTATCCTACAGCGCGCATACTTACGAGCTTGGGCCATTTGGGGTTCTCCCGCTGGAAGAAGCCTCTCATTGACTTCTTCACCGTGCAAATCCTGGAGAAGGGTCATCTCCGTGCATGCAGGAACGCTCTTCTCAAATTCTGGTGCGATTCCTAGCCTCCCAAACACCTTTGTAACGTGTTCCCATGCAACACACCGAGCTCACCGAGTTATCCCAGGACACCCACCCTTGACACCGAGTCGCCCGATTTTATTAAGAAAACAGGCGAACTACCGCAGGTAACAGCACTCTGCTATTGTGTTTCTGGACCAATAGGAGAATTGGCAGCTCAGATAAGGCACTATCGGCCATGTAGGACCGCACTGAGTCGATCTACTTCCGGTATCTTGAGCAAGGTGACATTTCTGAAAGTGAAGCTGCAGACGACGATGACGATGAAGGCACTCCCGCGAGCAGCGACAGCGAAGTAGAAAGAACTACCAAGAAGGGGAAGGAAAAGAACCACGAAAAAGAGGAAGCAAAACCGCAAAAGCGCGTGGCCAAGAGAACAGGAAAAAAGTAACCAA
>CDFF01071558.1:109-16163 GCA_000826265.1 Acanthamoeba culbertsoni
TAACCCTAACCCTAACCCTAACCCTAACCCTAACCCTAACCCTAACCCTAACCCTAACCCTAATCTAGGATTATTGGAAATATGATGGAAAATAAAAATAAAATCTAAACTTCCATAACTAAACACTGGTTTTTTGCAGACTAATGTGCACTGGTACTTATGTGTTTTTTGTATGATGTACAAAATTAGAGGATTTTCAGTTTTTCTTTGTTTAGATATTATATTACTATCATTATTATTTTGGTTCATTTTGTACAAAAATCATTTGTCAAAAAGTGCCAATGGCCTTTGAAGATGGTATTTTTCGGTTTTTTTTTCTTTGTCAAAATGATTAATCAAACTTGTTGCAACAAAGTCAAATCACAACCAAAGATGAAGTAGAAAAACTGTTGTAGTTAAGGATCAATGAGCAGTGGAGACCCCAAGAATGAGGGAGTTTGTGTGTGGGTAAATCTGTTTTATTGAATAAACATTCTACAATTTATATCTAGGCCTAGCCATTATAGGCTGACCGTTACAACAGCCATATATTCGTTAATTCCGTTATTTATCCGTTATTCCAATACTAGGGAAATTCCTGCCAGGAATTTCTTTCATTTTCCTGATCTTTCTAACATACCCCCCAACTAAGACAAAACTGTCCTGGTTTTTGTCACAGCAATAGGTTGGTTTATGCAGGTACAGGTAAAGCTTCATGAGTTTTGATATATATAATATGTCAAAGCTGTGCCAAGACTTAAACTAGTGACTTTGCTTCTACATATACCTCACTTGGCAAGTGATACACCTATTATAGGTACTGTGAGAGCGCCAGGCTCTCAGCAGGAATCCTTGCGCCCTGCATCCTTTGAAACAAGCCTCCAGATTTTCAGAGAAAATCTGTGAGACGAAATTTAAAGTCAAGATTCAGAGGAAAAGGACTTTGATAGTCATTAGTATAACAGCCAGGGACCAACAGTCCCCTAGCCGTTAGTTATAGGTATAAGAGGGCACATTTGCCCAAAATAAAGGACTTTTTTCTACACGACTCATAGCCTATAGGTGCATCCTTTACTTAGCACTCTAACATTTTGGTGATGATGGCAGGATAGTCTTATCATAGACTATCCTAAGAACACTATGGAGATGCAATAAGATATATCTCAGACTAGGATGAGTTCTGAAATGGATAAGTCCCTGACTGCAACAAAGTCAAGCTTCATACATGTAGCGATTTCTATCTCAAGTGCAACAAGCATGTCACCTGCAAGGAAAGTTTCACCTATTTCTTCTCCAATCCCATGAAAGGAGTTGGACCCAGCGATCCTAGCAAGACTTTTAGAGATAGAAAGCTCTTTGGTGAAGATGGACTGCATTGAGGCCATGTTGGCCATGCTGACCAATGAGATAGCAAGGGGAGAGGGATCAAGAGGAACCACCTAAGAAGACAGCAAGAAGACTGCAAGTGTGGTAGAAGAGACCAAGGTCTTTGAAGATGGCGAATGGGAAGCCTATGCTGCTGTGATGATGGGTGTAACACCATACATACCTCAAATAAAAAGGATGGAGTTGAGCTTGACCTCATCAAGTGAGACCAAGTGGGCAATCTTTGGTGTTTGAGACCTATTTACGTTCTCTGGGGAGAACAAGGAAGATGTGATTAAATTCTTTGATGAAATGGAGGAAGTGTCCTCCTAAGGATAGTGGTCTGATGAGAAACTTGTGCAAAAGACTGGAAATCAGCTTTGTGTGGATTTAAACAATGTTGCGAACTGGGAGAACCATCATGTGGGAAGAACTGAGGAGAGAGCTAACAACTGTGTATGGCAAGGACAAGACCAATTGCTATCTTGCCTACGAGAAAATGGATAGGTTAGTTCAAAAGTCTCATGAGCTGTTGAGAAATTCAGATTTCAAGTGGAAGATGCTGTCTTCACTGTGGAAAAAAACTTCTTGATAGCTCTGTTGGTCAGTAAGTTTATAAATGGACTACTGCCATCTCTCAAGGTATGATTGAGAGGTACCCTGTATCCATTGATGGAGAAGGCCTTGGAGGCTGCGTGATGCAAGGTCAAGCAGCAAGAACTTTGACACCAGGTTAAGAAAAAGGGTGACCAGGCAAACCAGAAGGGACACAATAACTCATCTTGATCAAAGCAGGGTGGACAAGCCTAGATGATAAGGAAAAAGTATGGACTTACGAGGGATCAGAGTTTAACATTATGCTGGCATTGTGACAAAGAGAGACATTGGAAGCCTAAGTGTCTCAAACTTATTTCTGAAAAGAGGGAAGCTGTGAGGTCATTGGAAAAAGTGAATTGCCTGAGACCTGAGAAGTTGAAAAAGTTGATTGGAGCTCTTCAGGATCAGCCCCTAGACAGTTCAGTAAGTGCTATCCAGGAACAGGCGACCATTAGTCTGAATTGAGTCCCAATGTTTTTTGTGCAGTTCAGAGCAAAGATGCTCTGTATGTCAGTAAACTCTGGGGCCACTGATAGTTTCATTTGAGAAGATGTAGTACCTGAGAGGAGCATTATCCATCCATGCACAAAGCAATGGACCCTGGCCAATGGAGGATTGTTGAATGTGATAGGGAAAGCACTTATTTCCTTTCACATTGGTGCAGGAGCATTCAAACATGCATTCTATGTGTCAACGCAGGAATCTCTCCATCAGGGAATCCTTGGCTACAATTTTATTTCCAAGTACAAGGGGATCATCAACAGTGAGGAGAGTGTGCTACTTCTCAAGGGATCTAGGATAAGTCCGGTGACTGAAGCCTGGGCGAAGGCAATTAACCTTTACCTAATCAAGAGTTTGTCAGACAACAAGATCTTGAGGGCAATTGAACAGTTAGTGGAAAATGCAGATGTCAGAGAACAGGAAAGGAAGACTCTGAAAGATCTTCTCTTTTGACATCACAACATCTTCAAATTCAATCTAGATGTGCCCAGATCAAGCCAGACAACTGTGCATGAGATTGAATTCATGGTGGAGAATCCAAAGCCAATCAACCTACAAGAAAGAAAAGCCCCGCCAACAACTCAAGAGTTGAGCAACATGCATGTCAATAAACTAGTGAAATTGGGACTTGCCAAGAGAGGAAGCTTGAAGTGGGCCTCACCAGTTTTCATCATGCTGAAGGATAAGACCTGTCCAATTAATAGAAAGAATTCAAGATTCTACATCAATTATCAGGAACTGAACAAGGTATCAGGACAGGATGTTTACCCAATGCCTGAACCTGATGATATTCTTAAGCGACTGGGGAATGCCAAGTTTTGATCAAAGATGGATTTTTGCAATGGATTCTGGCAGATTCCTCTTTCTCTGAGTGTGAGCAAGGTAGCTGCATTTATCACAAGGAGAGGACTTTTTGAGCTGATGGTCATGCCCTTTGGGTTGACCATTGTGCCAGCAACATTTCAGCAAGTCATGGATGAGATGATTGGGAGCACACGAGGCAACTGGGCATAGGTGCACATGGATGATCTGCTGATCTTCAGTGCAACATTCAAGGAACATATCTGACATCTCAAGGATATATTCCAGAGGATCAGAAACAGGAATCTCTTTGTTAAGATAGACAAGAGTGAGTTTGCGCCGAGGGAAATGACCTATCTCAGGCATGTGATATTGAACAACGAAATCAAAACTGACCTGAAGAAGATCAAAGCTGTGGAGAAGACTGCAACACTGAAGGATCAGAGAGCAGTACGAAGCTTCCTGAGTCTGGCAAATGATTATTGCCATTTTATCAAGAACTTCTCAAGGATTGCAAAGCCTTTGACCCAATTGACCAGCAATAGTGAGTTGTGGAGGTGGTCATTGGAGAAACAATCTGTGTTTGATGTGTTAAGGAAGGCTTTGACTCAAGCCCCCGTTCTCAGATATCCTAATCTGAGGAAACCTTTCAGGTTGTGCTGCAACGCTAGCCTGTATACAATCAAGGCATGCTTCAAGCAGACAAATAATGGTAAAAACTGGCATGTGGTCAGTTATGGGAGCAAGTCACTGATGAAGACCAAGTCAAACTGGTCTACAACCAAGCACAAGTGCTACGCCATCATACATTTCCTGTGCCAATGGAGACATCTTCTCCTTGAACAAGAAATTCAGGTGATCATGGATCACCATGTGCTTCAGTGGCTCTTTGATCAAAAGGACCCTTCAGGGAAAATTGCAAGATGGATCATGAAGATCCAAGAATTCTTCACTTTGTCAATTTAACACCAGGCTAAGCGGATTCATCTAAATGGGAATGCTATGTCCCACAAGCTGATAGCTGTGGACCTTACCAAGAACGATGGCCAGGTATTGAGTCTCAAGTCTACTGCGAATAGGGAATTTTTATTGCAACATCCAGAATTCGAATGGATTATCCAAGCAATCAAAGGCAATGCTCAAGCAGGAAGGGGAAAGACAGCTCAACAGCTGGCCCTTTTTGACCAAATCGTGATTCAGGACAATTAAATGTTCAAGATCTTCTGGCCTCAAGCTAAAAAAAAGGAAGCAAAGATAAACGCAACAGCTTAACTTCAGTGGATTGTGCCCCATAAGTTAAGGAAAAAGATCTTGGAAGAGTATCACAATTCTTCTTTAGGTGGACATTTTGGCCAAGACAAGGTGTACAGACGCCTTGTGACCAAGTACTAGTGGCCAAGGATGTGGAATGACGTGGACAAGTGGATTTGAGCATGTCTGAGGTGTCAAGCGCACTATGATGAAGTCAAGCCAACTGCAGGACCTTTCCTCTTGATCCAAATTACAAGGGCCTTGGGAAAAGGTAAAGGTTGATCTGATCAGACCTTTTCCCAAGACTGCAAGGAGAAACACATACACTGTGGTGCTTCAGGATTTATTCTCAAAGTGGCCAGAGATATACCCAATTCTGGATGCTAAGGCTCAGATGGTGGCTGAAGTTTTATTGGATCGAATCAAAAGATGGAGCCCTCCTACCAAGATCATCTCTGATCAAGGGTGGGAATTTATCACTGAGCTTCATTGGGAGCTAAATCGTTGGTTAGGGATCAAGTGCGCTTACTCTACACCTAGACACCCCCAGACCAACAATCAAGTGGAGTGTTTCAACCAAATGCTCAAAAACAGTCTGACCCGCTATGCAAATTCTAAACAGGATAACTGGGATGTATTTCTCTCTTTATTACTATTTGTGTACAGGGCCAGCCTTCAGAAGACTATAGAACGGAGCTCATATGAGATCCTATTCAAGAGGACTGTGCCCCCCTTTGAGGAATCTGGCAGGTGATCATAACCTTGATGCTGATGTGGAGGCCTGGGTTCATGAACTTTGAGAAATGCAAGAGCAAGTCTCAGAGGAAGTCCACGAGAACACCAATGTGCATCAGTGTAAAAGTTCCCAATACCATGAGTTCAAAGCCTGCAAGTTCAAACCTGATGACAAGGTGTTAGTCAGGTTTTCTATAAAAGGAAGATTGAAGAAACTTGCCAAAAAGTGGCAAGGACCCTTCATCATGGTGAGGCAAGTATCATCTCAAGTTGTAAAACTCCAATATTGAAAAAGGAAGACAAGTAAGTTCAATGTAGAAAGAGTAAAACCCTTTATTGAGAGCTGATCTGAGGATCTATATGTCAATTCCCAACCTTGCAAGAAGAAACTTCCAGAGAAGGAATTTGAGGTTGAAGAGATTGTGGGCCATTGCACCTGTGATGGTAAGAAATAGTACTGTGTATGATAGGCCGGGTATATGGCAAAGGATGACAGCTGGATCAATGAGGAAAATCTCCATGCAGACCAGCTACTTTACAAATACAAGTCAGAGACAGCAAGAGTGAGGCCGAGGCAGCCTCAAGCTAAGTTGAGGGGAATGTGAGAGTGCCAGGCTCTCAGCAGGAATCCCTGCGCCCTGCGCCCCCTGAGACGAGCCCCCAGATTTCCAGAGGAAATCTGCAAGGTGGAATTTGGAGTCAAGATTTGGAGGAAGAGGACTCTGATGGTCATTAGTATAACAGCTAGGGACCAACGGTCCCCTAGCCGTTAGTTGTAGGTATAAGAGGGCACATTTGCCCAATATAAAGGACTTTGTCCCACACAACTCATAGCCTATAGACACACCCCTTACTCAGCGCTCTAACAGTATTTTAATATGAATGTAGATAATAAAGCTTGGTAGGTCCAAGTGCCTTGATAAGTAGATCAGCTATCATATTCATGGTTGGGCAATAGTCAAGCTTGATCTGATTTTAGCTAATGGTCTTGTGTAAGTCTGTGACCTTGATGTTATAATGATTCATCTGTCTGTAGAAGGTTTCACTTAAGAATGGTGAGTGTACTTTGATTGTTATTGTAGAGAGTCACTAGGATTTCTTTTGGGATTTTGAGAGTTGGAAAGTGCTTTTTCACATAGAAAGCTTGACATGCTTCTTTGAAAAGTGCATTCAATTTTGCTTTGGTTGAGCAAAAAGCAATACACTTCTGAGACTTGCTTGTTCAACTAATCAGTTCTTCATACCAAGTGAAAACCACATTGATAATTGACCATTGGACAGAAGCAAGGTTTTCCCAATTTGCATCACAATAGCTAATTGGGTGAGTATCTCAGGTTTGTTCTTCTAAGTGAGCTTTCAATCATACTTGATAGCATAGTTTCATGTTCCAGCCAGGTATTTGATTATATGCTTAGCATGGAAACATGTTTAAAGCCATCCATATTTAAGAAGTGCTAAGATAGTTTATCACATAGAGGATGTCTAGTTATGATGAGTGGCCAAGGTATGAAAGCATGCTAATAGTGCAATGGTAAGGAAAATTGATGATTTTGTCCTGAGTCTTGTTGATCACTGGTAATTGGAAACTAGCACTTATTGAAGTGTTTGCAAATAATCAAGTAATGATACAGGTACCATCCAAAGGGTAAGCAAGAAAGTTAGCCAAAAAGTGGAGAGGACCATACACAGTAATTGATCAACCAACCAAACAGACCGTTTTACTTGATGATGGAAAGGAAGGAGAATTCAAACTCAACATTGAGAGGACCAAGCACTATGTTTCTGGATCTGGAAGATGACTGATGATGATCAAGGAAGATCCCAAGGTCAAGATCAAGGAAGAGAACTCTCAAAACCGCAATATTGAAAACAATGCTGAGTACAAGGTGAAAGACATTATTGATCATTGAGATCTCAAGTCCAGCCAGGAATTCAAAATTCGGTGGAAAGGCTACACCACATGAGATGACAGCTGGGTAGCGGAGGACAATCTCCACGCAGATAAACTCAAGGCCCATTACCTCAACAGTCAGGGACTGTGACAAAAACTGGGATGGTTTTGTCTTAGTCTGGGGGTATGTTGCAGAGATCAGGAAAATGAGAGGAAATTCATGCTAAGAATTTCCCTAGCAGCAAAATAACAAATAAATAACAGAAATAACGAATAATAATGGTTGTAATAGATAGCCTGCAACAACTATGCCTAAATATAAATAAGACAATGTTTATTTAATAAAGCAGACTTTTACCCACACAAAAACTCCCTCATTCTTGGGATCTCCACTGCCCAGATTAACCTAACTACAATACATGGTTTTAAGATAGTATTGACCAGGAGGCTAAGGAACTCTTTGGTCTGGCTTGGCTTGAGGGAGGACTTTTCTCAGTTGACTGACCAGCCCAGGTCAGCAAGTGTAAAAAGCAAGATCTCATGTGTAAAGAGTGCCTCCTCCTTGCTGGGCAACATCATAATGATGTCATCCATATAAGCTAGGCAGTAAACGCCTTTTCTGGTAAAAGCATTTATTGTGGCCTTTACAAAGTGAGTAAAGACCCAGGGAGAGGTGTTAAGGCCAGAGGAGAATATGTGATAAGCATAATGATGGCCCTTTCAGCGCAGGCCCAGGAGATGTTAGTGCTGTTGGCTCACTTCTATGTGGTAGAATCCATTGTGGAAGTTGATGGTAAAAAGCCAGTTGCCCAGTTAAAGCAGGGGCGCTAGTTTTTGTAGGCCATTAAACTTGAACCTTGAAGGCCACACATAGAGGTTGAGGAGCTTCATATTGATGATAAGACAATGCTTGCCATTTTTCTTTGAAACTATCCTGATAGGAGAGAGGAAGGCTTGCTTGTGAGACAGGAGCTCTCAGAGTGCTTGCTCCTATAGAAGTTGGCAATCTCACTGTCCACATATTCCTTCTGAAAAGGTGTCAAGCAGTGATTGCAGAGTACATGGAGGGCTGGGAGTCACCAGATTGGCAGCAAAATGCCTAGTCAGATCCAGTGTAGAAGGATTAGAAATGGGCGCCAGCGACTTCTTCTTGCCTTTGGGGTGGAACTAGATATTGTTGATCAATCTGTCACTCAATGAACGGTACAGCTACACAGATGAGAGAGCAAAAGAAAAACAAACTACTGGTGTGTGTTTTAACTATTTGTTCTTTATTTCTTATCTCTGCAAAGAAATAAATAGTTAAAACAATGCAGAGCGTTCTTGATAGAAAGTAACTTGAGGTAATCTCTTTAAGGAAATCTTCAAGCAAATCTGCAAGCAAAATCTCTACCTGAAGATCAGAAAGTGCAAATTTGTGCCAATACAAATGGAGTACCTTGGACACATCATAGGGAACAATGGCATCAGGATTAACCCTGGAAAGATTCAAGCTATGGTTAATGCCAAAATTTTGACCAATTATACAAAATTGAGACCTTAAGCTGGCCAGCTACTATAGACATTTTGTGAAAGATTACATCAGAGTAGCTAGGCCTCTTACCATATTCATCAAAAAGAAAACTGAGTGAAAATGGGAACCCAAACAGCAAACAGTATTTGAAGATCTCAAAAGGGCGCTGACAATTGCATCTATACTCAGATATTTAGACTTTAGCAAGCTATACTGACTCTGCTATAATGCAAGCCTTTACATGATAGGTGCCTGGTTAGAGCAGATGGACAACAGAAAGTGATGGCATATTGTAGCTTACAGGAGCAAATTGCTCAGTAAAACAAAATCAAACTGGTCAGTAACAGAGTGAAAGGTGTACACAATCATTTATTTTTTTAATAAATAGCATTACCTACTTTTAGGTAGCAAGGTCAAGGTGATCTCAGATCATCATGCTTTCCAATGGCTGTTTAACTAACACAACTTTATTGGCAAGATCGCCAGATGGATTATGTATGTGCAGGAATTTTTTTCACTAAAAATTACACATCACACAGGATGTATACACATAAACAGGGACATGCTATCCTGTAAACTGATTACTATAAACCAGGCGGACAATTTGCTAGCCAAAACCAAGAATGAATGAGTGTTTGCTATTGTGAGCATGTACCTTAGGGTCTGGTACAAATAAAGGTGTATTTATATGTAGTGAAAAGGAATGTTTATTTTGTCATATGTTTTCATATTTATCCCTATCAGTGTGGATTTACATCAACTTTATATCAATGAAGTTTTCCTGGGAATTCCTTGCAATCCACATGCACCCCTGTGGAGGGGAATTCATTTCAATTGGCAATAGCCCCGATCTTTACCAATCTTGACCCTTGAGGCATGCAGCACTTGATGCCTGCTGCCTAACTGTTCTAACCGGAGTTCCCAAATTTCCCAAAGGAAGTGTGTGCCCCCTTATAAGAGGCGCCCTTTACCATCACAACTCACCCCTAGGAAGACATCTTAGACACAATAAAATGTATGAAAGAATGGTTATTACATACTGGTGGCCTTTGATGTAAAGAGACATCAATGATTAGGTTTGTATATGCTTGAGATGCCAGGAATATCAAGCTACAAGCACTGTGGGAAATGGTAGAAATTGATCTAATAAGACCTTTATCTAAGTTTCATCACAAGAACACATACACCATGGTGATGCAGGATCTCTATTCCAAGTGGCTCAAAGTTTACATCATATTTGATGCAATTGCAAAAACAGTGGCCAAAGTCATATTCAACCTGATCAAAAGATGGAAACTGCCATGAGAGATCATAAGTGATCAGGGAAAGAAATTTACTGCTGAGCTTCATCAAGAATTAGTGGAACAAACAGGTAAGCATGTGTACTTGATGGCTGGGCACTTGCAAATAAATAGACAGGTTGAGTGATTCAATTGCATCTTGAAAGGCATGATAGCCTGATATACCAATATGAAGCAAGACAATTGAAATATATATCTACTGTATGCCTATAGGTCAAGCTGCCAGAAATCAATGGGCAAAAGTTCCTATAATATTATTCAGGTGCAATATGCTCACAATTATCGAGCTGAAATATATCAATCATGATAACCAAGCAACACCAAATAAGTGGATTCATAGGCAATCATCATGCCATTCAGTTTGACCAACATATCTCTAACACCCCAATGGGTCATGGATGAAATGATCACCAAGGCAAAAGGTTCATGGGCATGAGTGCACATGGACAACTTATTAATGTACAGTTCAACATTCAAGAAACATTCAGATCTTAAGTGAATCCATGAGTGAAATCTTTATGTAAAGATCAAAAAGTGCAAATTTATGCTGAAACAAATGGAGTACCTCAGATACATCATAAGGAATGATGGTGTTGGAACCAACTCCAATAAGATTCAAGGCTGACATCAAAATTCCAACCAATCATATAAAATTGAGAAGCTTCCTCAGGCTGGCCAGTTATTATCAGTGCTACATCAACTTTGCTATGATGCAAGCCTCTATATAATAGGTGCCTGCTTAAAGCAAACAGATAACAAAAAATGATAGCATGTTGTAGCTTATAGGAGCAAATCACTCCATAAGACTGAATTGAACTGGTCAATGACTAAACTTGGGCTCGTCATGCAGCCTGATCACTGCCTAGCACACATTGTTTGGTTGGTCAAAAGACTTGTCCCTGTTTCACCACTGCCTCTTGGGAGCATAAGGCATGGTCCCTGCAACCATGAGACTTTGTCTTCGCCACTGTTCTTTCATGTTTATCCTCATCTTTGAAATACTCATCCTCATTCTCATCAATAACATATGCGTTTTTGCCCTGATCCTTGCCCTCAAGTTTGTCTAACTCCAAGTTGGTCATAGCAGGTTTTGCATGTTGCATTTCCTTCTTCACTTTAGGTCCACCTCCAGTGAGTTGTTCTTGCTGAGGCTCAGTTGCACTATGGTATAGGCGCATTAGTCTGGAATCTACCTAAGCTGGTACCATTAACTTCCTGTTGTCCCTTATGGACATGTCTGGCAAGTTGAATGGTAGTTGATTCCTGGTAAAGATACACTCTCATATGTAAAATCATCATGGTTAGATGATCCTGCCATCATCACCAAAATGTGAGCATGTATCCTTGTATACAATCTCAATAAAGGTGTATTTGTATGTTGTAGAATGGAATGTTTATTTTGTAATACTTTTTCATATTTATCCCCATCAGTATGAAGTTACATCAACTTTACATTAATGGAGTTTTCTCAGAAATTTCTTATATTTTATATATACCTCTATGAAAGGAAATTTCTTCCAATAAGCAACTATCTTGATTTTCACTGGCCATGCAACAAATCATTGACCTTCTTATCAATGATTTGTTGCATGCCTTAGCCTTGCCCTGATTGGTTTATTGTTGATAATTTTGATGTGATGTTCAGTTGTATAACTTACATCCAGCCAGTTCAATTAAATGCAAAACATGTCTTTATTCTGTTCAAACAACTCTTGTAGTTATTTTCTCTGCATAGGCAGGAAATCAGTGCCCACAACCAATTTCAATTATCACATCAATTTCTTCCATGGTCACGTTTTTGAGAAGGTAGGGCATTGTTGTGATCCTTTCAGATAAATGCAACTTTGTGCTAAAAACAATGGAGTATCTTAGAGATATCATAAGTAGCAAAGGAGTGAGCATCAATCCAAAGAAACAGTGAAAGAAGTCAGGGTCAGATGCCCAATGACAATCAAAAGTAATCTAAAGGACAAAATCAAGAAAAGACTCTCAAAACTATAACAGAAAAGACAAAGCTAAATATGAGGTGAAAGACATTGTTGATCATTAAGATCTCAAGTCTGGCCAAGAATTCAAAATCAAGTGGAAAGGCTATACAGCCTAAGATGACAGCTGGGTTGTGGAAGCTCAGCTGTGAATTTATTTATTTATTTAACAATGCTGGTGAAGTACCAAATGAGCAAGTTCTTCCAAGTGATACTCGAGGGCCAAGAAAACTCAGCCTTACAGTAAGCTCTCTTCAGAGAGAAACCCCTTTTTCTGACATTTGTATAACAATGTATAATCTAGAGACTGCTGACAAACTCAAGTCCTGTTATCTCAACAATCAGGGACTGTGAGGAAAACTGGGATGGTTTTGTCTTAGTTGGAGGGTACATTACAGAAAGCTAATAAGATGATGCAGTGGTCCCCTCAAAAGTGATAAGTGGTGGACTCAATCTCCCCTTCGCCTAGCCATGTAAAAAGCGTGCTAAATAGGATTTCACACCCGAACTGCTGCCATACAACAATAACGCAACGACATTCTCATGAATACAGTGGTTTGGTTATATAAGGCAAGTTCTTAGCATGCCTCATCTCCCACTAATTGCGTGAGCATCTCTACTACCTCGTGCATCACGGGACGCTTGCTGGTATTTGGGTGCCAGCATTTAGCCAACAGTCTGTGGAAGGCATCTGGACAGTCAACCGGTACGGGTGGTCTCTTACCCTCGAGTACGTCCAACGACACACCCATAAAGTTTCTGATGTAGGCGGGTTAACGTGTGCTGAGAGAGTCCTGTTTGTAAATATGGAGTGGTACCTGTTCGCAAAGGGTTGCTTCCTGGTGAGCATTTCCCACATGACTATTCCGAAGCTGTACACGTCAACTTTTTCGTTGTACCTACACTGATGTGTCAATTCCTACAGTCTTGTTCGCCCGAGTTCAATTTTGTTTGGTACCGTTCTCCTCTTATGATCTCGGGCGCAGTCCAACAGGGCGAACCACAACGGGTCATGGTGGCATTCTCCTCTTTCAGCCGTGCGAATCCAAAATCAGCGACCTTGATGTTTGCATTCTCGTCCACTAGCAAGTTGGACGACTTGAGGTCGCGGTGTATGACGCAAGTATCGAGGGTGTGAAGGAAGTTGATTCCCAAGGCCGCACTGCGCAGCATCTCCAGGCGCTGCCGCCAGGGTAATTTTATGCTGCGGTTGGCAAGCAAGTCCCTCAGGCTGCCCTGAGCAACGTACTCTGTCACGACGCACAGGTTCGGTCGCTTCACGCATGCCCCTGTTTCCGCACCCGAATTAATGAGACACGTAGTTTTAAGTCCCAGTTGTTTCTTCTTGCGTGTGTGTGTGCGTGTGTGTGTGTGTGAAGGGAGTGCGAGAGGCCATAGGCGCGAACGAACCGATAAACAACACCACGTTCGGATGGTTGAGCTCCGCCAGGAAGGCCATCTCCGCCCGGAATTCGAGCAGTCTGCGCTCGGTGAGTTTCTGTTTGATGAAGCGCTTGACGGCGACGTCGATTCCCTTCCAGCGGCCACGGAAAACGATGCCGTAGGATCCCATTCCCACCTGCTTACCCATCTGGATGTCCTTGAAGTCGATAATCCACCGGCAGAGGTTGGCCGACGTAAGGAACGAATCTTCAGGCAGGCGATCACCAAACTCCACTTCGTCGGTCTCTTCTTCGCTATCGCTCCCCTCTTCGGTTGGTTCTCCCTCCGAGTCGTCGTTAGTCGGTTCTTTTCCCTTTTTCGCGGCGCCCCCAAAGAAGCGACCTTCAAGTCCAGGCGCACGAAGCTCATACAATTTGGTTCCTACAAAACGCGTCAATCACGCGACAGTTCTCTCAGTTCTCTCAATCTAGCAGCAGTCCCACCCCACACTTCCCCTTTTTTCAACTCATCAAGATGAGGTGAGGCGGACTGAACCTTGCGGGCTGTCGGGCAAATCGCACCTGCCGAGATAGGTGCAACGGTTGCGTTCCTTGGCGAGTTCGGTGTCCTTCACCTTCTCCCAAGCGGCTGCGGACATGAGCACCTGGCCGCCTTGCGCGAGCGTGGTGATTCGTGCCGCGGTATTCACAGGCGGTCCCACGTACTCCGTGCGGCGTGAGACCGGGTCCGTCGCCTTGCGAGGCTGACCCACATGAATTCCCATCCTCACCCGCGGGCCCTGTGCACATGCACATACATCCTCACTCTTTGCAAGAAAATACGTGTGTGCGTGTCATTGGCCAATAAGGAGAGTACCCTAAAGATGACACGCTCGTCCACATCGCCCCATTCCTCGGCAGCCGCTGGGTGGTTGAGCAGTTCTACGGGCCAATCGACCTCGAGCAGCGCAGTTTGCACGTGCATGCACCACCTTACGGCCTTTTCAGCTTCTTGAAAAGTTGCGCACATGGACCCTTCACCGCTCATCCCCTCCCTACAGGAAAATCGAATGGGGAGCGCCATGAAGTCATGACGCACCCAGAAACTCTCCAGTAGAAAGATCTTGGAACTAAGGCACCTGATGAAGGACACTTCGTAACCGTCGAACTGGGCGAGGCTCGACCGTATGACCTGATTGTGCAGCAATGTTGCGTCCCTCATGGCTGCGGCATTGAACTCCCACAGCGCCATCGCCCGCACGATATCCGTGAACACGATCGCTATCTCACCCATCGGCGCACGAGCTACTGGTGCCATCGCGTCCTCCGACTCGGTCGAGCCTGATAAGGTTGAGTCAGATCGACGTTAATAAACAAAAGAGGAAAAGAAGGGTGGGGGGATCATGGCCATATACCGGAAGACACCGAAGCCGACCCCGAAATCGAGTGGAGAAAGCCTCCGGTGCTGCTGGTAGAGGTGGTCCAGGAATGTCCCGCGCTGCTTGTGGACCGCCCTTCGTCCATGGAGTCGAGGCGGGTCATCGCTTCGAGGAAGGTGGGCCGCACCGATGGGTCGACGTGCCAGGCTTCGCACATGAGAGAGCAGTACTCCACGGGAACATCCTCGGGCACCTCCGGCCGCAGGTTATTTCGCATGACGGCAACGGCAATCGCTGCCGGGCTGGGGAAAAAAAGCCAACAGAAAGAAACTGAATAGGTGAGGCACCACTGCTGCACCCATGACCCTTAAGCATCAGGCAAAACACGAGCGGACCTCAGGTCGGGATATGGGTCGAGGCGGGTCTGCACCTCCCACAGAATAATGCCAAAACTGTACATGTCGGCCGCCTCATAGTTGATCTGCGACTCCTCATTGAGAACCTCCGGAGCGGTCCAGTGGATGCTTCCGCCGGCCATTTTAAGCTCAGCAATTTGCTGATTCTTCTTGAGTTGCTCCTTGAAGCGGGTGAGGCCGAAGTCGGACACCTTGACGTTCCACTTGGAATCGAGCAGCAAGTTGAGGGACTTGAGGTCCCGGTGAGCGATACCCGACGAGTGCAGGAAATACATGCCCTTGGCCGCGTGCTTCAGGATCCGAAGCCGCAGCTGAACTGGTATATCTGGAATGAGCTCGTTGTGGAGCACGTCGTGCAGCGACCCCAGAGACATCCATTCCATCACTGCGGAAATGGTGAGAGGAGATACATCTTATGAAGAGAATTCAATCAAGCGCGGAGGCGCAATCTGCGAACCGATGCACAGCGATGGAGGCTTGGTAGCTGCTGCCATGAAGAGCACAACATTGGGATGACGAAGTGACGTCATCACTTCGACCTGTAAGTGCCGGCAACGGTGTCGGTTAGTAGGAATAATAATAATAATAATAATAATAATAATAATAATAATAATAATAATAATAATAATAATAATAATAATAATAATAATAATAATAATAATGTGAGCAAGGCTCTGAGGCCTGGAGCGACAGGGGAAAACCTCTTCTAGAAAAGCATTTTTGAGTTCGTTCGAATGGCCGGAATTGATAGTCTTCACCGCGACTTCCGTGCCACGCCAAGTGGCCTTGCGTACCTCGCCGAACCCGCCCGTGCCCAACACCTCGCCCAACTCGAGCTCACTTGGGTCGATGATCCAGTCTTCCTCCTTATAGAGGGAAGGGGAGATTTGTAAGGGATCATTGTTGTCTGTTGGTAGGAAGTGCCATAGATCGCCGAGAGAGAGAGAGAGAGAGAGAG
>CDFF01071558.1:16205-34713 GCA_000826265.1 Acanthamoeba culbertsoni
AGAGAGAGAGAGAACCTTTTTCCGGCGGAGGCAACGCGCAAGCAGGAAGAGCCCGAGGACCAGCAGAATCAGTAGGATGAGCGAAGGCACGACGATGCCAACTACTATGCCAGCGATTGCCCCGTCGCTGAGACTGGCGGAAGAGACTTCCTGCTCGCAGAACTGCCCGGTCCTCGTGGCGTTGCATTCGCATTGGTACTCCCTACAGATGCCCTCGTTGGAGCAAACGGTGCCGTTGGCCACACAGTTGGCGAGAGGGCTCACTGCTTCCCCGTTGCAGGTCATCGTCACAAGGGCGTTTAGCACATGACCCTTATCATCCTGGCTCAGTGTGGTCACTGTAGTCCACGAGAATGGCTCACTCAGTAAGACTGTTCACCACCAGAAAAGGAAGAGCTCTGCTGACGAATGCTGTTTAAGGTACCAAAGTTGAGGTTGGCAAGGTTCTGGGCCTGGGCGGAGCTCAGAATCCACCAGGCCATGTCCGCCAGGCCGGCAGAGCGCTCGCAATCGGCATCGCTCTTCCGCGGTACCAGAAGGTAGAAATAGGTCGCTATAGGGTAGCTGTCCGGGTGTGTGCTGTTGGTCAAGTCAGCGAGCAGATGCTCGTTGAAGCTGACGCTGGACATGGCCGCTCTCATCCCCTGCGCCGATGGTCAGATAGATGTTGGCTGCAAAACGAAGAAGAAGAAGAAGAAGAAGAAGAAGAAGAAGAAGAAGAAGAAGAAGAAGAAGAAGAAGAAGAAGAAGAAGAAGAAGAAGAAGAAGAAGAAGAAATTCCATCCAACATAACTGAAAGAGGGCGGTGAGCGTACTGCTTCGTCTGGCCTTATTTGTTGGTTAGCGCGGTTTACTAGAGTGGCCACGGTAACGTTGGCGAAACCATTGCTGAATCTGTTTGTAGACGGATAGGCCGATGA
This sequence comes from Acanthamoeba culbertsoni, assembly GCA_000826265.1. Taxonomy (NCBI): domain Eukaryota; phylum Discosea; order Longamoebia; family Acanthamoebidae; genus Acanthamoeba; species Acanthamoeba culbertsoni. The sequence goes on from CDFF01071558.1 coordinate 17,126, forward strand.
CATGCCCAACGCGGCTCCATAACCCACAAACGCAAAATGAGGAGCGAATGCCATTGAGTAAGCGTTGTAGTTCACAGCGCCGGCCACATCTGTTTGGTTTGCGACCAGCTCTCATGAGGGTTCAATCGAAGAGAACTGTCTTGTGAAAACGGAGAAGGCAGCCAAACCGGTAGCAAGAGCTTTCAGTGGACGCGATACGGGATATGTGATATTTCCGCCAAGCTGCGTGCCGATGGTATCGGCAAAGACTTGGTTGACTCGGGAGAGGGCTGTGACAAATGGATAGTTGTAGCCCGAGGAGTCGTCCAGTACCACCGTGATCTCTTCATTGGGCAGGGTCACCTCTGGATTTAAACTGTGGGGGCGAACGAAGCATGGAGATGAGCGAGTAGCCATTATTGACTGTAACTCCCGCTCACGATGTCGTACTTCTGGATGGCCGAATCGTCCCAGTGTGAGATGAGACCCAAATAAATCTGCGCCAAGACGTCCATGTCTAGCACAAGCGGCGGCTCATCCTTAAGCTCGGGCACGTAGTAGCCGATCGATAGCGGGAACGCGCCTATCGGCCTGTGGCGCGAAGTGAAGACAACCATCAGTGAACAAGGTAGAGAAATCAGGATAAGGATGAGGCGGGGATACATGAAGAGCATATTCGGATTGGCGAGAGCCATGGCGTTATTTGCGTCGACCGAGCCCACAAAGTCAACGTTGCCGCGGTCGAGCTCGCTCTCGTCACCACCGGTGAAGTATAGGGTAGTAATACCCGGAACCGTTTGGCTGTAGAAGAAGCCATAGGAAGCAAAGAACGGAGCCCGCGGTCCAGTTCCGGAGAGAAGCGAAGAGCGCAATAGCCGCTCTCCATTACAGACAATAGTGCCCAGCTGATTCAGAACTCGGGTGCGCCAGGGTGAGGTGAGCGTCGTGTAGCCCTGCGATTCACCGTCGGATCCGATCTTCGAGTTGGTGAGACCCCACACGAGTTGGTTGAGATAGAGGCTAGTCCCATCGCAAGAGATCGAAGAATAATCCTTCTTCACCATGACTATCGAGAGCATGCTGAGCGGGTACGAATTGCGGCCGCCACCATCAACAATGAACTGCGAAAGTTCACTTTCGTCCGCAGTGGTAGGGCTGAAGTAGCTTAAGGCCGCTTGGAAGGACACCGCCGAGGGCCTAACAAGAGTGTCTTTGCAAAAATTAATTCATAAATATAAATAATAATAAAGAAATCACCCACGCACACACACACACACAACCACAAACAAACAGTTTTAGAGAGAGGCAACTGTCAAAGGAGGAGTCTTCGTACTTTCTCGGTTGCGGATATTTGCAATAGGTGTAGTTAAACTTGTAATGTACAGACCATCCTTGATGAGGTAGGTGAGAGTGTAATAGTTGTTGGCCAAGTACTGAAGGGCCTCCTCGGTGGAGTTGAGCGCGACCGCTCTTCCACTGAGAACCGGTGGGAGATAAGCGAGCGTTTTGTTAGCACGCAGAACGTCACCCTCAAGTGGAACGAGATCGTCCATGAACGATGCCAGGCCTTGCACGAAGTGCTGCGTAACTCCACGCGTGGGTAACCATGTGAGCCGTATAGGTTCATCTGGGAGAATCGCATTGGGGTTGAGAGAGGTTATTTCGGTGTCGTTCCAGTGGGTCACTTCTCCCAACCAGATACGAGCCAACGCCTCACGACTGAAGTTGAGAGGTGGAGTATTGATGGCGAGTGACGGAATATTGTAGGTGAGCGCGATGCCGCCCACGAGAAGCGGCACCTGTAGATAGCTTGCATGGATGGGCACTGGCTCGTCTATGGCCAGAAAATCCAGCGTGCCATTATCATATGCTTGAACGCCTTCGGTAACGTTGTAGTAGAAAGTGAAAGTGGAAAGGATTTGGTCTGTGACATATTGGTAACCCAATCCCCACTGTACGTATGCCGCCAAGCCGACCTCTCCGCCAGCTCCTCGAATGAGCTGGCTCTTTACAGGTAATGCTGTGGAATAGGACACGGTGAAGGGGAGGTAGGGCACACAACGTGTTTCTCCATTAACGCGTACCTAAAAGCCCCACGATTACGGCGAGCAACTGAAGGTAGCCTTTTGTCGCTCTGATGGCCATCTTCTATCTCGTGTGTTTAGTTGACAAATGCCTTCTTCTCGAGACCAGCGCTGCTGCTTGGTTTCCTACTGCTGGTATCTCCTATGGTGCAACCAAGTTTCGTTCCAATGCGGCATACCGAAATAAAGCCCTAAAGGCTCTAATCTTAGCTCCTTTCCGCACCATTAAAACGGCCAACCAGGGGGCGCGCGAGCTCGTTGGTACACACCGGTAAAAATAAACGCGCTCAGCCTCCATTGGCGACTGTTTCTCAAGCCACTGGTGTCCCCACATATCATATTATCAGTGTTCCACACAAACCGGGTGCGTGCCGTCACGACACCGTGACATACGACAGCACTTTCAGCTTTTCGTAGTTCCGCCTGGAAAAGAAATAAGGAAGGAAAAGTGCATGTACGAGAAAGGGGTACCAGCCGACTTCTCCTTCCTTTAGTTTAAACATTTCTGTCAGGCACCCCCCTTTTCTCTTGTTGCTTTTCTTCCTACAACAACAAGAAAATACCGGTCTCCCGCCTCGGTCAGTCGGCCCTGAGTCACTTCATGGAGGCCACGCTTAACTTCGAGACCTTGCCATACGAACTGAGCCTGAGGGTGTGCAGTTATCTCTCGCCACCAGACCTCCTCAACCTTGCTTTGACCTCTTCTCTCGTCCACGATATTGCTTTAGACCGCTCGTAAGTTGTATACTTCATATCTATAAACATTGGCGGTTTATGTTGACGTTGGTCTGTGTGTGTGTGTGTGTGTTGGACTCATGGTCTAGTTTGTGGCGTGACCTATGCTTGAACACCTGGCGCAAGCCCAACCTATCCCCAGCCCTGCGCTTGAGGCTGAGCCTTGGTTCATCAACCCGAGAGATCGATTGGAGAAGTTTCTACTTTCAGAAGAAGAGTCTAGAAAAAAGATGGTTCGTGCGACCGAAGCTCCACCGTATCCTCACTTCTCTTATTCCCCCCCCGCCTTTTTCTCTTGTTGTGGGCCCAACGAACGCAGGAGGGAGGAAAAGTATGTGCTACACCACATCCCTCATGAGGGCACTACTGTAATTCAAGTGCTGCGAACCAATTTGCTAGTTGCCGATAGCCCCAACGACGAAAGTGAACTCAGGCAGGAACAAGAAGAAGCCGTAACCAAGAAGAACTGCCAGCCAGAGGAAGAGGAAACGGCAACCGACGGACAAGAAGATGGTCTAGCTCAGATCTTACGTCCAGGCAAACATGGCAACGTTGAAGAGGAAAAGGGAGAAGAAGAAAAAGAAGTCGAACAACACGATGAGAAGGCAACAACGGCAAAACCAACCACGCCCAAGAAAAAGAAAAAGAAGAACCAGGCGACGACGTCCAACAGTCGCGACAAGAAGAAAAGGCTCGACAACGAGCAACTGGAGCTAGTGGACTGGGGCTGGGACTTTGTCACGGGCGACGACGAGGGACAGGTCACCCTATGGAGCGGACATGACTTCAAGGAGAGGCGGGTCATAAAGGCCCACGACTTCATCTGGTGGCTCGAAGTACATAGCGATCTTTGCGTCACGGCCTCCACGGATTGCACCTCGAAAGGTAGACGGCCTTCCTCGCCCCCTTGGTAGCCCTTATTGTTCCATTTCAGAGGTTACCCTCTTCAGTTCCTTGAAGTCGACGCAACCACACCGCTCATTCTCAATCCGCAGTCATTGACCTGAAGAAGTTCGAAGTTGTGCGCACGCTTGAGGGCCACCCCACTGCTCTATGGTGAGCCTCTCTTCCATTCCTCCCTCCCTCCCCTTTCATCGTGTGTGATCACTCTCGCCGGTAGCGTAGTTCGCCCTCGACCCGCGAGAGTGCGCCTAACGGTGGCTGTGGCGGGTCGACAGGTGCGTAGACTTCTCGATCGAGGGCGACTACGTGGTGAGCGGAGGCCAGAACGGGCACTTTATATCCTGGAAGCTAAGCGATGGCCAACGTACGCCCGACGTTGCCTCTCTCCTTATTTTTTTTTTACATTTTATTTATTTATTTGTTTATTTTCTTCATTTCAATCAACCAAATCAACCATATCAATAACCGTGTCTCTGTAGAGCTGGCATCACACAAGTACGGCAGCGGCCTGTTCGACGTGCGGTGCGTGTTGACCGATATACCCGTTCCGCGCTGCCGAGTAAGGTTGACAAGCGAATCCGACGATGATGACAATGGCTTCGGCGTCGAAGATGAACGTCATGAAGACGAGAGCGGCACTACAGTGCCACGCTGCGCATCGTCCCGGGGCGGGCAATCCGAGATGCAACGGCTGGTCGTCTGCACGGCTGTTGGTGATGTCGACTTTTATCTGTACGACGTTGATGCGCGCCAAGTCATCGGCGCGTTCACCGGCCACACCGCTACAGTCACCAGCATTAAGCGCGATGGCGACCTCCTCGTAACATTGGCCCCCATTCGCTGTTGCGGTTCCGGCACAGTCAGTAACACAATCGATCTCTGTTGTGCTGTGTGCTTGCGCAGATCAGCGGCAGCGACGACAAGACGATCCGCGTGTGGGACATCGCCACCTTCAAGTGCATCCACACCTTTTCCGTGGGTGGCATTGTCTATGACATCCGCTTGTGCGAGAACAAGTTGGTAGCCGGTGTGACGGGTACATTTTTATAGAGTAATTCATTGCTTTCGAGCGAAATTCGGTTGGCGACTCAGTGTTTCAATGTTGGTTGTTGCCACGACTCCATCTCGTGGCGCTGCGCAGGTTCGCAATCCTCGTTTTTGAGGGTGTGGGATTACGTGACGAGGTCGCATATGATGGACATCCCGATCGCCAGGGTTCCGCGTCGCATCTTCTCCATCACGGTGCTACCCGACCGCATTTACTGCAGCACCAATGAGCATATCACCGTCGTCGACTTCCGCGATGTCGAAGGTAAATGCATCAGTTTCCCTTGCCCCCCTTCCCCCCCCCCTTCCAAGAGCGCTGATCAGCTAAACGCTCGATCATGCTGCAGGGGTGGAGGTGAAATACAAGCCTAAGAAGTCCGCCAAATCTCGCCGAGAACGCGAGAACTGCCGACTGCAGTAATGCCTGCACGTGGAGGAGTAAGGCAATTATTGTGTGGTAAGACGGTACATGGCAACCGCTAGTGGTCAGTTCCCCACACTGTTTTTGTAATAGGTTCGATTTTAAGCGCTAGTGGTCGTCTTCGTCTCCCAAGGCATTCGTGTTTCCTGCTTTGCGAGCCTCGCCCATTTCCAGCCTTACGCAGTCCCGGAAGAAGTCATATCGTTCATCCAGTTCCCCATACTCCAGCTGGTGTGAAGAATCAAATTAGATTAACTTGCTCGTGAGCCAGCTGCTAAATTGTGTGCGAACAAGAGCAAGGGAAGGCTAACGCACAGGGCGATTGTACTCCTGCTCAAAGCAGTATGGTGATATGCATTGAGCCACACATGCAGACAAGGGCCGCGTGGCCTCTTCGCTTTCCCCACCATCAAAAACAGTCACGGTGTCCCATCGTGCGCTGTCGCCGGAATCCTCTTCCCTGCCCAGCTCCGCGACAGTGTGTCCGGATACACTTCTTTCGCAGTTTCTACGGCAGTGAATCTCTCGTTTCCGGTAGGTGCGTTTCTAAATCAAGGCCTCATGGTTACATGAATGCCACTAGCATGAGAGACCTTACCTTCTTTCGATCTTATCATGAGTGTTTTTTTTTTGTTAATTGAGAGGCTTACGGACTGAAAGATTTCTTACTGTTGAACGCACCAAATAGTGTACCCCCTCAGACGCAGTCAGCTCAAAGTAAACACAAGATACAAGCATAACGACCATGAGCACTTTGCAAGGTTGTTCTCCAATCATCGCTGCCGGTGGAGAGAAGCACGAGAGTGTAGGGCCGTACGGTTGACAACCCTCTTGGGTGTGTGTTGAATAAATCTGAAATATGTCGTTCTCCAGAAGTTTTGGTGTTCAAAGAACACCGAAACGTCCGTATTTTCCCTGTGTTGCCATTACTTCATTGTTGATTGAAGAGTCCAGACTCGTGTCCATTTTTCCCATCTCCAAGGCTTCTTCTGTAATGGATCAGTAGTACGTGCATTATAATTTTGTTTCGATTCCTTTCAACTTCTCTCGTGAGAGGTACAGTGCTTACGCGGTCCTTCATTCTTCATTTGTTCCCTGCATCAGCGACCACTTGTTTAAGATTTTGCTCGTTGGGGACAGTGGTGTCGGCAAATCCTCTCTGCTTCTCAGATTCACGGTATTATTCATTTGCCCTCCCCCCCCAAAAAAAACCAACATAATTGCGAGAGACTCTCTTTTATGAGCATGCAAGTCATTTGGTGTGTGCGTCCCTTCCACCACGGCAGGACGACATGTTCCAGGAAACATTCATCAGTACGATTGGTGTCGATTTTAAGATCAGAAACGTCACCATCAGCGATAAAGTTGTAAAGTTGCAGATTTGGGATACTGGTGCGCCCCCTAACTCTCTCGTCCTGGGGTATCCCTCTCGAAAGAACCCGCTTTAAGTTGGCTATACATCTATGCGCAGCTGGCCAGGAGCGGTTCCGAACGATCACGAGCAGCTACTATCGAGGAGCTCACGGCATCATTGTGGTGTACGATATAACTGACCAGGCCTCGTTTAATAATGCCAAGATGTGGCTCAACGAAATTGAGCGCTACGCGTGCGGGAATGTAACAAAGCTGCTGGTGGGCAACAAGGCCGATATGAACAACAAGCGAGTGATCGATTCTGCTACTGCCAAGGCCTTCGCCTCGCAGCAGGGCATGCTCTTCAGCGAAGCATCAGCCAAAGCCGGCCAGGGTGTGGAAGATGCTTTCATGCAGCTCGTGAAGGAGATCTTTGAAAGGCGCGTGAGCGTTAACGAACAGGCCAAAAAGCCTGAAATCGTGCTCAGCGCTGGAGAGGAGATCAATAAGAAGAAGGGCGGTTGTTGTGCCTAGTTTGATTAAATTAAAGGTTAATTCACCACCACACTTCACTACCCTTTTTCCTACCAATGTCGCTTCCCCCCCCCCCACAGTGACTCTGCAGCGCCGGCAATCACCAATGTCATCAGCAAGCATTCTCAGTATCGGTCATCCGACGTATTTTTGTACGGCTCGTGATGATGGTCATCATGAAAGTGACATGTCGTCATCAGGCGAATTCGGGACCCGAATCACATCACATCGTATAGAGCGCTACATAAATTAATTATAGATAGTATGGTAGATTCACCTATTTTACCTGTCATTGGCACACGCTGATTGCCCGCTCTACGCTTCGTGCGCAAGGAGAGAAGGAGGGAAGAACGGGGGTTGATACTTTGTAATGTTTTGAGTTCAACAAGTCGCTTGGTTTGGCCCTTCATTCAACCTTTCGTCCTTACATGACGCCAACGTCCTTGGCCACTTTGGCCTTGTTTTCATCAAGCGTGGTCCTGAACTGATCGTCGTGCTGGGCTAGGCCGGCCTGAAGCTCGTCCACTGCACACACACACACACACACACACATGAGATTGTTAGTTTTACTTCAATAACACTCAGAAGGGTGATGGCGGTGAAATGAACCGTCAGGTTTGATGAGCTCCCAGGCCTCGTGGATGGGTTTGATTGGGGCGGCCTCGCCGTGAGGATACGCCTTTTGGTGGCTTCCAAATATGCGATCGATGCAGGCTGGGTGGAAGACTCGAGGGAAGGGTCGAATGTAGGAGAGCTGAGCGTCCTTCATCCCACGGTGCATGATCTGTGCAGCCAAAACGCCTTCCTTGCACTCTTTCGTGCAGTGCGGGCTATGCGCAGATCACGAGGACATTGGACAAGGAAAATCAGTAAGTGTTTTCTGGAGAAAGGAAAAATATATAAGAGAACGCTTGCACATTAGAGGGCTCACCAAACTGAGACGTCCGTCCAGGGGAAGAACTTGACATTGAAGTTCTTCGTCTCGAAGTGCTCCTGAACCCACGTCATACCCTCTTCATCAATGGATACGCAGGCACTTGGCAGCATCCACCAACCTCCGTTGCTGTCCCGGACGTCGTCCTTAGTGAGCATATGGACAGGCTGGAAGAAGAGAGAAAGAACGAGTGCAGCAGTGGGGTCAGAATAGTGGTGCATTACGGCAGGGTTAAGAAACTGACGTCGTACTCGTGTGTCGTCATGGGTACTTCCGACGTGGCCCACGTCATAAGCTTTGTCTACTCGGTCGATGAACATCTGTTTGCAGGAGTCCTTGTGTGTCTTTTTCCAGTCCGCGACCTAGTTTCGAAATTTGCAAACGTCAAACCGATTGTGGCCTTGATTTTCTTCCGTTTGAACAAATTTTGTAAGATGTGGACCTGGTGTTCCCTGGAGCAGTAGTAGACCTCCTTGCATCGGCTGCATCGCTGCAGCGGAGTGTCGGATTCGGGCTTGTGGCAAAAGGCACAACTCTTTTCTTCCATGATCTTGTTCTTGTTGTTGTTGTTGTTGGCGGAGTCGCAAGGCCTTGTGGAATAACCGAAAAAAGCGGAAAAAAGCGGAAAAAAGCCGTGCAGGAAAGAAAACAATCACTTGGGTGAAGCTAGGAGGCCTCTACTGTTTGTTGGTCTGGCGTGTACACGCAACAAATGGTCTTATAGTAGCTTGGCCATCTTGTCCTGGAAATTGTCCCTCACAGCCGCCAGGAAGTCGTCGGTGGTAAGCCAGTCCTTATCGGTCATCCTAAAAAGAAGGATAGTTAATAGTTGGCGGATACCTTCACTGTTGAAAGAAAATATGGAGGAACATACTTGTCGCCGTGGATGCACAGTGCGAGGTCTTTGGTCATCTTGCCACTCTCTACAGTGTCGATGCAAGCTTGCTCGAGGGTAGCAGAGAACTTGGCTAGCGCGGCGTTTTCATCAAGCTTAGCCCTGTGCTCAAGACCCTTTGTCCAAGCAAAAATGCTGGAATGTTCAACGCGCGGATTAGCGCGCAGGTCCACTGGCTGGCAAGAACTAGAAAGGCTCAACAAACGCACCTGGCGATAGGGTTGGTGGAAGTGGGCTGGCCCTTTTGCCACATACGGTAGTGGCGAGTGACGGTCCCATGGGCAGCCTCAGTCTCCACAGTCTTGCCATCGGGACACATCAGCAGCGAGGTCATGAGGCCCAGCGAGCCGAAACCTGCAAAAAAAAAGGAGGGAGGGTCAGTGATATTTCTTATCTCCTAGAGGGATCAAACATGGCGATAGGGCAGACGAAAGAGGATACAATACCCTGGGCAACGATATCTGACTGCACATCACCGTCGTAGTTCTTGCAAGCCCACACGAAGCCACCGGATGACTTGATCGCCTGGGCGACCATGTCGTCAATGAGGCGATGCTCATACCAAGTCTTGTTGGCCTCAAATTGAGGCTTGTACTGACTGGGAGGTCAATTGAGGGAGGCCGCGAGGGGTCAGAGTAAATGGCGTCCCTCCACCAATAAACAACAAGAAGAGAGCTCGCGCTCACGTACGTGTCATAGAGGCGCTGGAAGATGTCCTTGAAGCGGCCATCATATTGCTTTAGGATGGTGTTCTTGGTGCTGAGATACAACGGCCACTTCTTGGCGAGAGCATACTGGAAGCAACTGTGCGCAAAGCCCTCGATAGACTAAATGAAAGGAATGCGGCGGTCAGCTATGAGCGAATCGAAGCAGCCAGCGATTAAAAATACAATGTATATTCCTAGTGGATTTACCTCATCGGTGTTGTACATGCCCATGACAACTCCTGGGCCCTTGAAGCTGTACACTTGGTGAGTCTCCTTGGGGCTGCCGTCAGCCGGATGGAAGACGAGTTCGTAGGTGCCAGCCTTAGGCACTACCAAGTCGGTCGCCTTGTACTACAAGAGACGAAGAGACGAAGCGATTTGATTAATTCTCTTGTGGTTGCCACAAAGCATTTCTAAATACGGCAATGTGTGCGCTGATTTGCGTGCCTGGTCGCCGTGAGCGTGGCGGCCAATGACGATAGATTGCGTCCATCCGGGTACGAGGCGAGGCACGTTCTTGCAAATGATAGGCTCTCGGAAGACAGTGCCGCCCAAGATGTTGCGAATGGTCCCGTTGGGCGACTTCCACATCTTCTTGAGCTTAAACTCTGCCACAGGTCACAATACACCACCTTTAGAGACACCATCGCTTGACAAATGTATGGCGCGGCACAAACAACAACAACAACAACCAACAACCAACAACAACAACCAGCGTTCATATACCAGTGACGCGGTTCTCATCGGGGGTGATGGTGGCACACTTGATGCCGACGTTGTAGCGTTTGATCGCTTCAGCCGCCTCGACAGTCACCTTGTCGTTTGTCTGGTCGCGGTACTCAATTCCAAGGTCGTAGTACTTGAGATCGATGTTGAGGAAGGGCAATATCAACTGTGCATCGGGAAATAACACGCAACGAGTTAGTGCATGATGACACGTTTGTTCTTCAATAACTAACTGCACCTCCTCCTTGATTCGCTTCCAAATAATTCGGGTCATTTCATCTCCATCGAGCTCGACCACGGGGTTCTTAACATCGATTTTCTTGTGTGTGAGCCTTACTAGTAGTGTGCCAGTAATCTTGTTTAGTTAAGGCTAATGAAGCCTGCATCGAAGGGATGAAGAACCTTGGGCAGGTGCTGACAACGCAGCAGCGGCAGTGGAAGGCAGACTGTTGGTGACCCAAAGGCTAGTAGCGAGGTGGTTCCTCTGGCCAAGTGCAAATGCTGAACGTCTCATTCTTATGAAGAAAATCAGCAAACTCGTTTCCCTGCCGGCATGTATGGGAGCAATTTCTCGAATTACGTACTAGCTTAACGTTCACTTACAATTTGGCGCCAAAGTCGGGAGGAGAGAAACACTCTCTCGTTAACGCAGCGCAACCGCTGAGACAGCATGGCACTGAAAGCAACAATACAGGCGTTTGAGCATGGTGTTTCAAATGCTACTCCTACCACAAAACGCAAGCGCAGCATGTATGATGTAGAAGTGGTACCACCAATCAAACTAGCATGCATTCTTGTTCTTTCTATTTGGGCAAACTCTCACGAGGAAGCCATTACTAGGAAGAAAAAATAGATCTATTTGAGGCGCTTAAAGGGAAGGAGGACGGCCATTTCAGGCGACGTGGCCCTATGCACCGAAGATTTGGCAACTTGAAACAGAAGTTTGATGCTGAGCTGCGGGCTCTGCGCGAAGATGACAAAGAAAATAGAAACAGCAACCTCTTGCCCGCTTCCCCAGGTGCATACACTCTACGCGGGCAATGCTGGCCAGCATCCTCTCATCATCATGCTTGCAGTTAATTCGCCGTCACGCCTGACGCACAACGACTCTGCAACAACCACCAACGCAACACGGATTGCCGAGCTCGAGGAGAAGGTGCTGTTGCTGGAGCAAAAATACGCCGAGCGCAAGAAAAAGACACGCCTGCTAAAGAAACAGAAGCTGGGTTCGCGTGACACTCGCTCCTTCATTTTGAACCACTCACGCAACTCACGCGCACATTATGTCCTCCTCTGCTCCGCTGTATAGACTTGGAAGTTGTAGTTTCTGCGCAGCGAGAAGAACACCAAAGGTGTCTCGAATTCCGGAGACAGAACGAAGAGAGGCTGCAGAAGCTCGAAGAACTGAACACGTTTCTTAGTGAGAGCTACGACAATGTTAAAGACGAGATGAGGAAGAAAGCTGAGCTCATTCGCGGTAAGGTCCTCCGCTATGAGCTAAAGAAAGAGCTTGAAGACAAGCGCAAATTGCGTGAGAAGCTGAGGATGGCCGAAGAAATGAAGGGGGCCGAACCGACTCCTCGCTCCGATGAAGAGGACAATACAACACTCGGAAAAGCGGCTGCTCGTGCGAGTCCAAGCCTTCAGGTGGAGCTAGAAGAGGAAATAGTAAGGAGAGTCCAGGCCGAGTGCAAGAAGGAAGCTGAAGCGGAGCTGTCACTCGAGCGGGCCAGGTGGGAAGCAACCCTCAAGCAACAGGCCGAAAAGACGCTCAAGAGTGAGGAAGAGGCAGCGCAAAGGCGAGCAGCACTGAAGAGGAAATACGACCAGTTAGAGCGCCAAACTGAAACTTTGCAAGGCGAGAATCAGTGGTTGTCGAGCCAAATTCGTGAAAAGGAGGTAGAGCTGCAGGCAGTAAGAAAGGAAGTTGCGGAATTGGAGGAGGCCGTTCGGACACTGAAACAGACGAGATCCGCTGAAGCCAGCGACTGGGAAAGTATGAAATCCTGTTTCGAAAAGGAGATCCATCGAGCCTACAAGGAACTCAGACGAAAAGAAGAAAAGGAAACCGAATTGCGCGAAGAGATAGCGAGCATCAAACAGGAACTTCAGCAGGTGATGAAAACGACCAAGGAGCAGCACGACAGATCAAGCGCATGCTCGCACTGTGCTACGGTCAAGCGTCGCAAGGCCGACAATGGAGATTCCTCCACGAGCAACGCTAAAGCATCGGAAAGGGGACTGGGCTCTCATGAAAAAGCAAAGCAGCGTTCATCATCACCCTTGCTGAGCACGCCTCGCCCGCCCAAGTCGAGCCGAGCAACTTTGGCCCGGGAAAAGAACGCGGTGGCATCTTTAGCAGCCTCTCCTGCATCGTCTCTTCGTCGAGCCAGCATCGCCTCTACTGCCCGCACGTCAGCAGCAGCAGCTCCGGGTGGCGCACCGGTCGCCGCTTCTCCACGAAGGAGAGAGCGACCGTCGTTTGTTTTCGTATCTTCCACTCCGCGCTTCGATACAAAGCTTGATCCACTCCGTTACGAAAAGCTGGCTGGCCGTGGAGGCCGCACAGATACTAATTAGCCTAAGAATTCAAATAATAATGGATAAATAATATCCATTATTATTTACGTTGTGGCAATTTTCTGTTTTGTTTTCCTCCAGCGTTGCTTATAACCACAAACAAGAAATGGAGCGGAGCTCGCGGTACGCCGAGTTGGAACAAGAGGAGCGACAAAGGGCGCTTTTGTTGGCCTCTGGGTTGGCGCAAACTTCCCGCGAACCATCCCTGACGCTCCCTGGGGACATAGGGGAAGACCCCCTCAGCTATGTGCAAATAGTGGAGGGCATTCCGTGCTTGTGGGTCGATGAACGCAACGTAAACGAGTGTCCCATATGTAGCAGCGCCTTCTCAATTTTCAGGTGGAAGGTTGACATTTCAGTCCCAACGTTTGTTTGATTTATTTATTATTATCATTTTTTAATGTTTGTTAAACAAAGCAACCAAAATCCCGTTAGCGCTCACGAAAGGTAACCGACCTTACAGCACCATTGCCGTGCTTGTGGCGGCGTTTTCTGCTGGTACTGTACAGAAACCAGGATACGGCTCGTTGTCATTGGATCGTCAACAGACCAGTTTGTTCGAATATGCGATGTTTGTTCAAAAAAAGGTATTCGTGGCCTTTCCATCTTGCGTTCTCATTCCTGTTGTTGGGCTCAGACTACCCGACTTGTTTAAGAAACTCAAAAATTATACACTCTCCAAAAGCAATTATCTCTGTGGACTTTTATCTGCTGCCTCACTTCATTGTGGGCCAACGGTATGCCCGGAGAGCCTTCTTGTTCTCGGCTCACTCTTTCTCCCTACAAACAGCACACATACAAGCAGCCCCGGTGTTGGAGTCATTTGTTACAGATGATGAAATGAAGGAGTGGCATGTTCTTATTCGCTCATATGATCACACCAACCCACAAAACAACAAACGTGTACGCAAAAAACCATCCACCGCATATGGAAAACCGGACACGCTTGGTTGCTTACAGAATACAGTTAAGAGACAAGATAAAATACCAAGAGGTTCCTGATGTGCTGCGCGCACTACTGTGGCAAGCGCTCACCGGCTCTGCTCAGGCCAGGAAGAAGGCTGCCTTCAGCTACGGGGTGTGACCTCATGCTCTCGGTAAACAAGGCCTCTTATGAGGTGTCAAGACTCAACGCCTGTTGTTGTTTGTTGTTTGTTGTTTGTTGTTTGTTGTTTGTTGTTTGTTGTTTGTTGTTGTTACAGGAGTTGCTTGAAAGGGATCTGGATCGGCACGTCGAGGAGCGATTGCACCAGGACCTTGCGCGAACGTTCTCAAATGAGCGGCTCGCCCAAATCAAGTGCCGACGGTACCCTCGATCTCTCCTCCCTTAAATTCCCGTGGGTATAATTTTGAGGGCTAGCAATGACGCAGCGTATCTTAGCATGGACAGCCTCATCGTGCAGCAGCGAATTTTTAATGTGCTCAAAGCCTTCTGCCTGATGTATCCCGGTATCACCTACGAACAAGGCATGAGCTTTCTAGCGGGTGTTTTCGTACTGCTCACTGACGAGGAGGTACGCTTAAAGAAAGGACCACTGCCGAAGCGACCAGGGCCCTCACTCCCATTGGTCATGTTTTATGGACGCGCAAAAGCACGCCTTTTGGATGTTTGTGCAGCTGATGCGCAAATTCTTGATCGCGGGGATGTACAAATCCGGAGCGCCCGTGCTCAAAAAGTGTGTACAACACTTCAAGAGCATGGTTGCTCACCTCTTTCCCGACCTCAACGAGCATTTCGTGCGTAGCTCCTCTTGGGTTGCACCGCCCGTTTTTACCATGACTGGTCTTGTAACAAGCATTGGCGCAGACACGAGAGGGCATTACCGTAGAGATTTTCGCCAACCAGTGGTTCTTGACGCTTTATTCGTACAATTTTCCGCTCAATATCGTCTTTCGCATATGGGACCTCTTCTTCAGCGAGGGAATCGACTTTGTTCTCACAATGGCTCTTGCCATATTTTGCCACCAACAAGGTTTGTTCCACCCCTTTCCGTGAGTTGCGAATGTCCTTCACTTCCTTCTTACGCACTTCACCGTAGATAAGCTCACGCGGCTGCCGTATTTAGAAACCATGACCTTCCTCAATTCTCTGCCGTCGATGCTGAATAACTTCCGAAACTACATCACCATAGCCACCGAGATGCTAGAGGACATGGCAGTTGAATGATCTTTTGCGTGTACCCCAGCGTCTAGACCTGAAAAAGCAGACCCCCTAAATAGGCAAGAATAGTTTGCATATCTTGGATCGTAGTGAGTAACTTGGTCTTGTTGCTCTCCCCTGCGCTCCTTGATGAAGGCAACTTATGGAAGCAATGGCCAATCTTCGTGGGATGTTGCGTATCTTGGTGCCGGAGCGGTGAACTCTGAGGTAGTTCATGAACACGACCACTTGAGCGAGCGAGAAGAGGTCCCAACTTATAAGGTAGAGTGGGGAGCCACCCTGCTCAAGACAGCCGTGTCGGGGGTTGGCTTCCTTTCTGACGCCTATGATCTGTACGTAGAACGTACTCTCAATAACAACGAGTGTGCTGTCTAAGAAGGGTTGTCAGGTTTGTCATCAACATTGTGCTGTTGATCCTCTCTACCCAATATACTCTGAGCTCTTCTGAAAAAGGGTGGATCTCCTCGGCAGTGCTCGTGGGTGCCCTCGTGGGCCAAGTTGGATTTGGAGTTGTTGCGGACAAGGTACAGCAGCACCTCCCTCGCTCTTCCCTGACTCAACGGACATCTCCCAGCTTGGCAGGCGGAAAGGATTTATCGCTACGCTCTCGCTGGTCATCCTGGGGACCATAGCATGCTCCTTTGCCTATCCCATCGGGTCTGCATCCATTGGGATAGTGCTGGCTATTCTCCGCTTCGTGATGGGCATCGGCATCGGCGGCGAATACCCATTGTCCGCTACCATTACCGGTAAGGGTGTTGCGACTCCACGGAGGCCCTTTGCTAGCCAAGGCTAACGAACCCATCTCAGCCGAGTCTTCCGCCACAAGTCATCGCGGTCGGCTTGTCGCAGCGGTGTTTTCAATGCAAGGAGTCGGTTCTCTGCTTGCTGCATGTGTTTCATGGTTGGCCATTGAATTCCTGTCGTTCAACTTAGAGCTCGCATGGCGCCTCTGCATCGTTCTTGGCGCTGTTCCTGGCATTCTCACCGTCTATTTTCGGTAGAATCCATCAACCCTAGTCGAAAGTGCCTCCCCTCCTCACTACTGATATACTGTTACTATGACAGTCTCTCGATGCATGAGACTGAGCGATTCTCCAAGGCGCTCAAAGAGTCAACCCTCAGCCAATCAGCACTGTATTGGAAGTATTTTCCACGGTTGCTGGGAACTGCCGGGAGCTGGTTTTTGTTGGATGTCACCTTCTACGCCAACGGCCTCTTTTCTGCAGAAGTGCTGAACCACGCAAAGAGCGGAAAGGAACCGCCTACGGTGGACGATCTGCTCATCACAAGCCGAGCGAATACTATCCTCGCATTGGCGGCATTGCCTGGCTACTGGGCTGCCATCTACCTCATCGAGACACGGTTGGGCAGAAAGTGGTTGCAGATGACTGGGTTCCTTGTTATGAGCATGATTTACTTCGTGATGGCCGGAGTGTTCGACGATATCAAATCGATATACGGCCTCTTTGTCTTCCTCTACGCCTTGACCTTCTTCTTCACCAACGCTGGACCCAATACGACGACGTATGTCTTGGCTGCTGAGAGCTTCCCCACGGAGATACGCGCAACTTATCATGGCTTATCGGCCGCCGCCGGCAAGCTGGGAGCCGCACTTGGCGCTCGTACGTTCCCCCCAAGTTAATCACCCATTGATGCTAACATTTTGACGCTCGCAGTGGTTATGGCCAACATTCTCGATTGGTTGGGATTGCAGGTGGTATTCGTCATATGTGGCGGAGTGGCCGCTTTGGGAGCTGCAGTTACTCTCCTTTTCGTCGTCGAGACGAAGGGAAAGAGTTTGGAACAGATTAGCAGCTCGTAACCGCAGGAAGAGTTCTTGCGTGGTTAGCGCTGTCTATTTTCTTCTGTGACTCCAGTGTTGGAGGAACTGGGTCCCTATTCGGTAAATGTAATCGCCTTCCTGGCCAAGGACCGCGATCATATGAATTACACACTCGCGTCCTTATTTGGAGCTGATCGCAGCTTGATTAGCGCCAGCTTCAAGCTTGCACTCGTGTGGCACCTTTTTTCGTTTTTTTTTTTGTTTCCCGAGATGATGTAGAAAATGAAAAACAAGATGAAATTCAGTTTTCGTTCACAAGAGGAAATGGAGGGAGACACACACGGCGAGGGGGGTGGTGTCTTCACCATTGCCGTATTGGGTGGTGGAGGTGTAGGCAAGTCCTCTCTCATACGGCAATTTCGTTCTTTAAGTTCGGAGAAAAAGGAAATGCTATCTTTGGGCGAGCCTGGTGGCCAGCAAGAGACAGAAAGCGCCTATGAGCCTACCCTTCGTGATGAATACTGCGTTCGGATAAACCTGCATCGCTCACTCTCCTGTACTATCCACCTTCCTCCAATTCGTTCTTTTATTGCCTCCAGACCCACGAGCAACCGCACAGGCGTGGTTACGTTCATCGACACGGCCGGTCAGGAGCAGTACGCCGAGGCCCGACGCGAGGCCATCGCCAGCGCACACGGCTTCCTCATCGTATACGATGTTACCCAACCGTTCTCTCCCCCCCC
>CDFF01071558.1:47413-67386 GCA_000826265.1 Acanthamoeba culbertsoni
ACAGAATTTACACTGGGGGCACTTACCTGAAGAACCCAGTATGGCGAGGAGCTGGCCCGGTTTCACCATGCACGAGATGTTATTCAGAATAAGCTGGCTGGAGGGTCCCTTTGCCCATAGCCAACGAAGTGGATTGCGATCCTTAACCCACACGTTGAGCCCTTGAACCGCTACGCTGACTCCCGCCCCCTCCCTCTTGCCGAACCAAGCCGTGCCCGCTTTTTCTCCATAATGGTAACTGTCGTCGTCAGAGTCCAGAACTTCCGAGGGGGCATCGTGTTCGGACGATGCTGTAGTGCTGTTTTCCTCGTGGGAAGTGTCTTCCTCGTTTCTGTTGTTCTCCATGGGGGGGATGATGGAAAGCAGGCGCTATTTGGGAGCACACGATTTGTGTCGCGTGGTATTTACGGCAATGAGTAGAATTTGAGCTCGTTCGTGAGAAATATTCACACAATGCCAACTGCGCAGAGCACGCCAGTACGAAGAATAAAGCAAGCGCACAGATAAGCCTGCTGCCTCATACACGCTTAACTACAACAAATGCAAAGGAACAACATCTACAGCCTATGCGAGGCTCACTTCGAAAGCTTTAAGGAACGTTGTTTGGACTTTAATCTCGACCCTTCGCTCAGGGGTCGTGAGTGCCAGTCAACTTTCGATTTCTTGGCCGATTGCGTGGGGGTAGCCACGCTAAATTGCTGCGAGAATGAAGCCGCGGTGTTCCGTACTTCATGTGCCGCTGCCCAAGAAAACAAGTGGGAAAACACCGCCGAGTGCAGAAGGGATACAGGTCGATTAGCACGCTGTATGGCGGGCACCTTCGGAATCAAGGAACATATTGATCTTCAGAGTGTAGAGGACAGAGATCTCGACCGCCGATTGCAAGAAAAGGAACAGGAGCAGCAGCGTGTGGAAGCCTTGCAGCGTGCCTACAACGTGCGAACTTGAAGGAGGCGAGCAAGAAGAGGATCTTGCGCTTTATGTGACATGCACATAAACTTGGTGTTTGGTTGGCAGACCTGTTGGTCGTATGCTTTCTCAGAATGTATACCCCAAGTTATTTATTATTTTATTGTATTTTATTTTTAGGGTAGCGAAAAAACCGGAATACAAAAGGTAAGGGCCAGATTGAAAGAACCGTACGGTTGTGGTTTCTTGTAATAACTTAAAATGTTTAATACAAATGTTGTTGGCTTTTAAAGGAAGGGTTACGTAGAATGTCTACAGTGCGTTTGTCTTCTCACCGAACTTCTTAAGCCTCGCCCTCTTATTCTGGAACCATATGGTAATGCTGCGGACGCTCATGCCAAGCCTCTGCGCAAGAAGCTGCTTGATGTCGCGGGTAGGGAAGGGGTCAAGAGCGAAACAGTCCTCCAGCAGCTTGATCTGTTCCGGGGTAGCTCGTTTTCGGCGCTCTCGGGAGCCGTCGTCGCTGGGCTCGGATTCGTCCCGAGTGCCAACATTGGTCTTGATCCGCTTCCGCCTCTCTTCTGTTGGGCCCTTTTCTGGAGCGCTAACTTCCGTACGAGTGTACGCATCCTCGCCAAGAGGAATATTCTCGAAACGGGCGGATACGACATCCCCAGCAGCAACCGCGTCTACCGGAAGCGATGAAGGTCGTGCGGTTTGGTCTGTAACTTCGAAGTTGGCATCTCTCTTCATTCTTTGCTGCTGGGCGTGCAGCCGCTTAAGTTGTTGCACGTTGTTCTTCCGCTGCAACTGGCGAAGCAAAAGCTGCGTTTGTAGTGCTTGCGTCTGTAGGCGCAATCGTAGCTGCTGCGAATCAGGCGTAGCCATGTCGTCGCCCTCTTCTGGAGCACAGGAGTCCTCCTGCGAGATATTGGGAGAGGCGGGCAGAGATTGAGAGCGCTCATAGGGCATATAGAAGAAGTTGGTGGAGCCAGTGGTTTCGAGAGAGCCCGCAGAAGGAGAAATGTCATTGTCGCTATCCCTGTTGGTCTCCTTGGCGACTGCCGAAGGCAAACAATTGAAGGAGTGGAAAAAGAAGGCCGGATTGGCATGCGGAAGATCTAACCCGGTGGGGAGAGTGGACGCCGAGGGGGTGTGTGTTGGAGGGGAGGACGTTGTGCCAGGAGGAAGAGGTCGAGGGACTTCCCTTCCGACTTTTGGGCTGGTAGAAGAGGGCCAAGTGGTTGCAGACGACAGAAAAGTCGAGAGAGAAGGCAGTACAACCTGCGAGGGGGTAGAGATTTCCTGAGGTAAGGCGGAGGAAGGCAGCGGCCTTGGTCGAGAGATAACGGAGGTCATAGAAGATTGGCCAGGTTGCTGTGCTGGTGTAGAATCAACGTTCGAGAACTCCCTGTGCAGTCGCTCTACCCGGCTCCTGCAGTGCCTCTCTTCGGAGGAAGTATGTTGCGACAGGTTCGACTCTTCTGCCTTGCGCTTTTGCCCCTTGTCGGATGGTTCAGCTGTGCCAGAGGGATTAAGAAGGAAGGCGATGGGCAGCCCGCCCACTACTGTTCCTCCTGCTGGAGAACTGGAGTGAGGCTTCCATGCTCTCTCATTCCTTGTTTCCAGGGACTGAGGACTAGAAGCAGCACGCGAGGCCCGGTGGCTACAGGTTGCTGGACTCGGTTGTGGAGAAGACGAGTACAGCTCCCCTGCTGCAGCCAGAGAAACCGAACTGGCTTGGGCCAACCGGGCCTCAAACTGGAGCCGTGCTTCCAGTTGTGTTAACAATTCCCCCATAAAGGACGAGCTCTGAGTTCGATGTGTCATGGTGAAGCTACCACAAGAAGACAATGAACCTTGCGCAGTCAACAAGTGTTGACACTCTGTTGATCGATCAAATTCGTGTGACATGACCAATGAAGCGCCAGGATTCCATCTACCTGAACCTTTTTTGGGGTTGCGAAATTTGTAAGAGATACGTTTCTTTTGCTCACAGCTAGTCATGTATGAGTAATGACGAGCATTGATTACATATCTTTACCTTTTCCCTAGGGATACGTCACGTCAGGGAACGCAATGAGAATTAGTGGAGACCATTGAAGAGCAAATTGGCCGCATTTATCTGGTGGGACGACAGTAATGATTAGAACGTTTTTCCGCTTCCCAAAACGTGTGGGTGGTACGACCGTTACATGCTAATGGTTTTCCTTTCGTTTCTTTTACTTTTCTTTGTTGTTTGAGTTTTTTTCAAATATTAACCTCTTTAGTCGTTCGAACGCTGCTAGATTTTTGTAAGTTAAACTATCGTAACCTACACCACGCAGCAGATGGCAGCCGGTAAGGATGCGACGTTCAGAGTGCTTCTCATTGGAGATCCCACCGTTGGGAAGACATCTCTTTTGCTTCGTTTTACTGAGGACACCTTTATGGAAGACACGGCCCCCACCACCGGAGGCGAGGCCTTTAAAACCCGCATGCTCCAAGTTGATGGTAAAAACATCGAGATTGTTCTGCGAGATACCGACGGTCAAGAGAGATTTGGTAATATTACGTGCTCCCTCTACCAAGGCATGCAAGGTACCGCTGCGGTTCCTATTTTCATAACATTAGTGGCTTGATCTTATTCGACCTAACCTACCGTACCGCGTCCCCCCCCCCGTCACCATAAGGCGTTATCGTAACGTACGATGTAAGCAACGCCAATACTTTTGATTCCGTTCGAAACTGGGTGGCTGAAATGGAGAGGCAAGTCCCGTTTCCTTCTTCTTCTTCTTCTACCTTTAGCTGCAACCATAACACCTCCAACAATAATTGACTCTACCGTTTTTGAACTTAAGATACGCCAAAGACGACGCAAACGTATTTCTGGTGGGCAACAAAACCGACTTGGACTCTCGCGCAGTGAGCACGGAGAAGGGAGAGGAGTTTGCCAACAGCAAGGGGTATCCCTTCATCGAAACTTCGGCCAAGACGAGTAGGCTCTCTCTCAAGAATTGCGCCAACACGGCCTCCATTGCTCACCTTATAGGGGCGTGCAGGCGATAAAGTAGAGGAATTGTTCATGCGGTTGTCGCAAGAGATGCTGAATCGCTGTCGAGCCAAGACGGAAGCCAAAGCTATGGCGCAAAACACGCTCGACCTGAATGCTTCCTCTCAGCCACCCAAGAAGAAGAAGGGCTGCCGCCTCTTTTGAGAGCGTCCTCGCGGTCTTGTATTTTCTGTCTTGGCTTCGTTATCGTTATTTCGATCAGGGTCATGAGAGCCCCACGGCCCGAGCAAACCCCCCCCCCCTCCAAAGGACAAACACACAGTTTTGCGGTGGATTCCGATGTATTTTTGTCAAATGGTGATGGCTTTTCTCTTTTAGTGGAAGAATAAATGAGAACTTTCGAGAGAAAAACCGGTTACGGCCGGTCATGGCTGGGGGCCTCGTCCGACGACACAGAGGATGATGAAGAGGCCAGGCAAGGATCGCGCAAAGCAATGGCGGCCACAGAAGCTGAGGGAGCCAAAGCTGATCGTGGCGAAGGGGCCACGGCCAGGATGGCTGGTACGGATGGCGAGGGGACAGCGAGTTGAGGGGAAGGGTCGGAGGTGAGAAGGTTCTGCAGGTAGGTGGCCTCGTAAACGCTGTTGGAGAACAGGAGAGACGCGTCCGGGCAGCAGAGGAAGAGGGGCGCGAAGACCATCGAGAGGTTATCCACGTCCATCTTCGTCACGGCGCTGTTTTCAGGCCGCGCCAGGTCACGCAAGAAGTCCACCAGGAACACTATGACTCGCTGGTGCAGCGCCGGAACACCCACAAGCGCCCCCCAGCATTTTTCCGGCTGACTATAGCCATCGCGTTTCACTGCACACGACACACACACACACACAGACACACATTTATCAGAATGGAGAGATACAGAAGGGCAAGAAGGCAGGAAGGCAGGAAGGCTGGAAGGAAGGAAGAGGACCGACCTGTTTCGATGGCTGCATAGTAGACCTCGGGCGAGATCAAAGGCTCGGCGAGATCGCGTATCCATCGCTTGAGGATCGTGGTGAGGATGTGCACATCGTTCACATCGCCCAGTACGTCGTACTCGCCCTCGTTCAGCTGCGTCATCAACTCCTGTTTATTAAAACAAAACAAAACAAAACAAAACAAAACAAAACCGCAACAATGAAGTGGCGATTCCATCAAAAAGGGATCTTGTAGCGAAAGGAAAAAAAAGGAAGGAAAGAAGAGGCAACGCACGATAACGCGTTCGTTATTGCCGGATATTCTGAATACACCAACAGTCTGATGACCGCGAATGTTTATGATGGCTCGTCGCAACTCAACCAGAATGCGGGGGATCTGAAGCGTTGAATCGCTCTCCTATTGGGCACAATATAATGAATCACTACGTTTTCTTTCGATTCCTTTCCGTTGTTGTTGTTGTTGTTGTTGTTGTTGTTGTTGTTGTTGTTGTTGTTGTTGTTGTTGTTGTTGTTGTTGTTGTTGTTGTTGTTGTATGTTCTTCTCACAAAGAAAAAAGAAAAACTAAAAGGGGGGGGGGAAGAACGAAGTCGGCTTAAGAACGAGTCAAGGGAGACGAACCTTCTGAAGGGCCATCACGGCCTCCAGCGTAGATTTGAAGACACGGGGCCTGATCTGGGTGGTCGAGGCCTCGTAGGCTCTTTCCTCGGCTTGCGCGAGCTTGATTCCGTTCAGAATCGCCATCCCGCTCTTACGCAGGCTGAACGGCCGCCGTGGCTCCTTACGCTTCTTCTCCTTCTCTAGGGTTTACACATACGCCAGAAATAGTTTTTTCTCTGATCAAGCCAAAAGAAAAGAAGAGAAAATACCTTTCTTTTTCTTTTCCTTTTTCTCTTTTCTGTTGGTTTTGCTGGGCGAGGCGTCGGGGGTCGTGACGGGCGACGACGAGGCGTAATTCACGCTTCGCGTTCGCTTGTCGCGGGAATCGCCCGCCTCGAGCGCATAGAGCTCGAGCTTCCCCTCGAACTCCTTGTTCTTGGCCAGCGAGACGATGACCCCCGATTGGAGCAGCAGCGAGCACACCATCACGGCGTCCATGGGCGTCGTCGCCAGCGACTCCTCCAGTAGCCACTCGACCAGCCTCGCGCCGGTGAAGTAGTACTCATAAACCTGCCAAGTGGTGGGAAAACAGAGCCACCATGTCACATCATGGACGCTGCGCAATCTCCAACTATTTGGCCAATCGGGAGAAGGGAGGAAGCGTACAACTCCGCCGGCCTTCTTCGGCTTTTGCCGTTCAATGGGTATCTGTGAAACCTTGGGCAGAATGTCAGTGATGGCCATCTTCTTCACGGTCTTGATGGGCGCCGAGGTCTCCAGCAGGATCAGCGGCTTCTTCACCAGGCCCCCCTCTTCCACACCCTCGTCGTACTCCGCTATATATACATATCATAAATGATTCTTTCGAAGAAGAGGAGAGAGGGGCGATCAGCGTACAAGGTACCATCCGATTGATGGTTTCGGAGGATCGTGACCCCACCATGGGGACCACCGATCGAGTATTCCCCGTGCTACGTCTCCTTTGATCCAATAGCGCCTTTGTCAAGACAGAACTGTTTCATTGAGGGGGGGGGGAAGGAAATGAATAGGTTGCTGTCGTGTCATTCTTAAACCCGTAAAAGTTTCTCAAGCATGGATTGGGNAATGGAAAGGAAAGCGACGCCGCACCCGTCGCTGGCGCTCATCTGGCTCTCGAGGTCGGAAACGCTCTTTCGGGGGCCCATGGGGGATCGCACCTCGGCCACCTTGCGCCGAATCTCACCCGATTCCCTATGGAATTTGCGCACGAGTGTTGCCCCGCTGGGCTCTTGTGTGACCTGCAGCTGTCGCGGAGATGCATAGAGGGGAGACGCGGAGCCAGGGCTGTGAAGAGCAACCGGCTCCGTTCCGTAGGCGCAGTCCGAGGCCCATGACAGCCGCAGTTTGGATTGCGGCGGGTCCTCTCCCAGGTCACTGCTGAGCGACCTGGGCGAATCGGCGGACGCGGAATGCGTGCGGGTGATGGGAGAAGAGGGGACACCATGGTGTCCAGCCTTGATACGGTGGAGGATCTTGAGCCGGGGGCCGCGCGGTATGTCCATCTCCTTGAGTTGTGTTTCGTCCAGTAGCATGATGCTGTCCAGGTCAAACTCCTGAAGGAGGGAGCAAAAGAATGATGCTACCTCTGGACGGGGAACAATTGTCTCGCAAAGGGTGTAGGTACCTCCTTGATGAAGAGGGAAGCGTATTGTGGAAGGCCGATATCGGAGAAAAAGTTGTCTAGCTCTTGGCTGTCGCTGGTGGGTTTGTTGGAAGACTCCTGTATTGAGTTAGGAAGAAGCACCGCCCCATGCTAAGAAAAAGGGTTTCTGCAGATACCAATTGTGACTTAAGGTCCGCTATGAGCAGTTGTTGCTTATGTATTGTCTGGCGAGCCTCATCCAACTCGCGCTTGAGTAGTTCAAGCTGGTTCTGTAACTCCTCGGTGCTCAAGGTCTCCTCAAGAGGAACTTTATTTGGCTGGTTTTGGCCTTCTATTCCGTTTGTTTGTGTGGCGTCCCCTAAGTCATCCATCTCCGTTTATCTTTCAAAATCCACTTGGACGCCTGGAGGCTTCTTTCTTTTCTTCTTAATTTGTGACGGAAATTAAGGACGTAAGTACGCCAAGCACGCTGTTTTCTCTTCTTTTTCCCTTCGGAGATTAAATTGAAAAAATGGGCCTAATCAGATCGCTTTGTGGCCCTGGCTGGAAGAGAAACATGGGCCATGGTCGGATAAGTTGGAGCCGCTGCGATTGCTGATTCACTGTGATCTGGAGGTAGGATGGCCTTGTGCTTTACAAAGGACAAGTAGGCATTCCAACCCACGCATATTCCATTCACCACCAAAGCCTATGTGGAAGAATGCCAAAGTTAAGTGATTGCTGTGGATCACGGTACGATCAGATCAACCTGATAGAGTGGATTGACGAATCGGAAATTGAGCACTTGTGCGAATGGCCACACTTGGCAATCAACGGCAAATGTAGGCAAGTAATCCTGCCGCAACTTGGATCGTATCTTCAACAACAAATATACGGAGAGTTAACAAAGAGCCCCGGAAAGGAGGGAATGTGGTTGCACCTGGTGAAGCGTGTGTCCTTCCATAACGGAGGTTAAGCTGAAGAAAAGGAGGAGATAGGGTGGCTCAAAGATGAGCTGGTCGGCTGCCACCTACACAGGTCTTTGGTAAGCTCAAGTTCCTGCACTTTAGTGAGGAGTGCACCAACCTTGGTGGCAATATACCGCCACATGGACTGCTGAGCCAAGTGGGCTGTCTTACGTTCAAGGAACGAATACCACCAGCAGTAGACGGGACCTATTATGGAAAAGCTCCTCTTTCAAAACATGTTTGAGGGGAATAAATAACCAAGGGCAAGTAGCACCTGCCACACATAGTCCGTAGGCCGTAATGCGAGCTGTGCGCCGCCAGTCCAGCTGGCTCCATTCCCTCCCATCGGCCTTCTGTGATATCACATCTCCCGTAAACCATAAGGCACCTTTACGAATGTCAATTTAAGTGCCTTTTGTATATAAAATAGGATTAATAATAACAAAAGTGGGAAACTAAGAATAAGGGAAAAAAAAAAAGGCAAGAGCGCCAACCAGCCGTTAAGATGTTGGTTCGGTAAGGTCGGTCTGCCGAGGCTTTTGAGTAAATCTGTAACATCTTTTGCACAAATGCTGACATCTTTGCTTTCGGCGCGAGTTGGGACTAAGTCTGCCCCGCACCATGACCGGGGTTTTCATACCGCACATACCTGTGTGAGTTAGGTACCTGACATTTTCGTACCAGGCAATCGGGCGGTGCACAACTGAAATCTACAGCAGTAGAAAAAAACTCCTTGTGGCTGTGTGAATATAAATAAATAAAAAAGAACAAGAACATACTTGGTGGTAGAGATGGGTATTGCCTTGAGTAAACTTGCAATTAATTGCTATTGAAATGCGGAGGCTTTGGTTCCCAATTACCGGAGGTTTTCTTTTCTGTTTTCCTACCGCGAGCGATGGAGAAGACACAAGAGGCGATTCTGTATTCTGTGCAAGGTGCTGTTGCGCACATCGTACTTAACCGCCCTGCGGTTTACAATGCTATTGATGACACCTTGCCTGAGGCCTTGTCCAGAGCTGTGGCGCGAGCGAACGCTGGTAATACTGGTTGGCATTGGTGTCCTTGACCCATGTGTTCCATGCTCACAGTGCACAGATGAACGAGTGAACGTTATTGTGCTCAGTGGGGCTGGTAAGGCGTTCTGCAGCGGATACGACCTCAAACAGTGGGCGGAGACCCCGGGCCACAACGCAGGGCAGCAGGTACCCTGCCCCACAAGTAGTACCTCACTCGTTGCGGTTAATCGACATAGAAAGATGACACCAGAAAATGCCGTGGGATCCTCTGAAAGACTACGCCATGATGAATGCCAACACGCAGCACTTCATGTCTCTGTGGCATTCCCTCAAACCCGTGGTGTGTAAGATTCATGGGTTTGGTGCGCCCCGCCTCCCTGAGTACTCGCAACAACTCCTCTCGCTGCCCTACTAACCAGGGTCTCAGCTGTGGCGGGCGGAAGCGATATCGCGCTGTGCTGTGATCTAGTGGTGGCATCGGAAGACTGCAAGATTGGCTACCCACCTAGCAGGTGCTCCGCTCACTTCTCCCTGGAAGTGTACCGGCTGTGTATGGTCCTCTGCTAAACGCTCAGCGGCAGGCTTTGGGGCTGTCCCACGACGTTCATGTGGGTGTATCGCTTGGGCGCGGAAAGGGCCAAGCGCATGTTGCTAACTGGCGATCTGGTGACGGGGAAGGAAGCCCAGGAAATGGGTCTGATTTACAAAGCGGTCCCTGCAGCGCGCCTCGATGAAGGTGCCTTTCCCCTGTGCCAACCACTATGATTGCTTCGAAGAGACTGGCTCAACTAACCGTATCGAGACGGAGACAGAGGTGGATGCCCTGGTTAAGAGGATGGCCTCTATTCCGCAGAACCAGCTTATCATGCAGAAGCTCGTAGTTAACTCGGGTGCGCTTCTACATGCCTCTGGCCCCTCCTTCCCTCTCTCCATCAAGCTCACCATTAATTCCCTGCTCCCACAATTAATTGTGTCCTTGAACGTTGTGCAGCTTATGAAAATATGGGTCTTCGCACCACCCAAACCCTTGCCACCATCATGGATGGCGTGGCTCGTCACACCCCCGAAGGCGTTGCATTCAAGAAACGGTAGTAAACCCCCTTGCCACTGCTGCACGCCAGGGCCAGAGCTGAGCTTTGTACGGCGCACACAGAGCCGAAGTTGTCGGATGGAAGCAGGCCGTAAAGGAACGAGACTCAGGTTCGCAGGTGTACAAAGACATGGCAGCACGTCTGTAATCGGCAAGCTTGGAGCCAGAGTCTGTGTGGGCGCAGACAAGACCGTCATCGTCGAGGCAAAAAAAAGAAAAAGAAAAAGAAAAAGAAAAAGAAAAAGAAAAAGAAAAAGGAAGAGACAAAGAAAACCTCCGTTATTACAGATAGAGACAATTTCATTTTTCATGCCTGGCCCTCTCTCTCCCTGCGTTGCGCTCCTGATATTGGTGGTTGGCTCTTCTGCCGCGGCAAGCAATTTTACCCTCTACAAGCTCGCCAACTCTGCAGGTAATGAATGAATCTTTCCTGCACCTGCAACCAGCTGTTGCTGTTGGGCCTGCCTGCTCTTATTGTCCTGTGTACTCTCCTTCAAGCTGTCTGCAATGATGGCTCGGCTGCCGGCTACTACTTTAGGGAGGGCTCGGGAACAGGTCAGGACATCTGGCACTTTCACTTGATGGGCGGTACCAGTCTTAACCCTCCCCCCAACATAGCTACCAGAATTGTTCCTGAATGTCAATTGGTCCGTCTTAACACAGGTTTCTGGTGTTGGGATATTGGCTCGTGCGCTGAGCGAGCGCGCAGAGTGCCGTTTCTGCTCTCCATCGCCGACTATCCAGAGCAGTATGCAGGTCCAACAGGCATCTTTGCGCGCAACGAGACCACCAATCCCATGCTCCACAACGCGAATCATATATACCTTCTGTACCGAGATCCCCAAAAATTTTCACATCAAAATGTGTTTATATTCACATTGGCACGGGACACCCACTCTGCTGTGCTATTCGCAGTTATTGCTCATCCGACGCG
Organism: Acanthamoeba culbertsoni; assembly: GCA_000826265.1. NCBI lineage: Eukaryota > Discosea > Longamoebia > Acanthamoebidae > Acanthamoeba > Acanthamoeba culbertsoni. The sequence goes on from CDFF01071558.1 coordinate 58,516, forward strand.
TGGAGCGGCGATACATCCAAGGCCGAGTCGGGCATCTTCCACTTCCGTGGCAGGAAGATCATCCAAGTACAGCAGACCCCCCTCGCTCCTTCTACGCTTGTCCCCCCCCCAATTTGGCATGATTAGTATAGTCGTATATCTTGTCTTTTCGATTACGTGCCGGCAAGTTGCCAATCACACTGTGTCAACTGTTGAGTAATATTGACTCCATCAATTCGCTCCGGTGAAGGCTGTCCTCAACGACGTCTACTACAATCGTGGACTCGGCCAATCGAGCGACCAGCGCCGATTTCTGTTCTCTGGCTGCTCCGCCGGCGGCGTAGGAGTTATCGGTATGAAGAATTTTTTCCTCACTATTTTTGATATTAGTTATCTTCTTTAGTCATTGTGAGTTTCCTGACTCTTTGCTTGGTGCCTGAAGTCAACGCCAATTTTGTGCAGAAGACGCTGAGAGAACTGTTGGGCAACACCGACCTCCGTGTGCTGAGTCTCGCCGACGCAGGCGTCATGTTCGATTATCCTCTTTACTCCGTACGGACTACTCGCCAATAACGATATCGCTTTAAAAAAAAAAATAAATACTTGACCCCTACTCGTATTGGCCTTCAATCAGTACATATTTATCGAAAAGTATCTTTTATATGTGTGCTTAGGGCCATCCGAAGAGAGACCACTTCTTTAACACGACCATCGTTCCGGTCGGCGATCAGTTTCGAAAGGGAGCCGCCCTTTGGAAGGGTCAGATCGACAAGGCCTGCTCGGCCGCCTTCCGAGGCAAGGTATTTTCGCCCCACTTTTTCTGGTGTTATTTGGACAAGAGGCCTTTACCACTCTCGTCTCTGAGTGATTCAACCAACTCGATATATTTTGTTGTGGTTTGTATTTTATTTTATTTGTTTAATCTTGAAGCCGGAGAACTGCTACCTGGGTCAGTACGCATACCCGTATATCGAAACGCCCATGCTTATCAACCAGCAGCAATACGACGCGTGGCAGCTTTACTGGTTCCTCCTTTCTTTCTTTCTTTTTTTTTTCCGCTTCCTCTGTTCCGATCGTTCAAAAGACCAACAATTGCCACCGATATCAGGAACATCGGCTTCGCGCCCGGCCTGTACAATAGTAGCATGAAGAACTACATAGACGCATATAGGTAACGCGTTCGAGGACTACAGTGAGCCGCTCCACATCTGGATGGCGCCTCTTCCCCCCCCTGTGCTAAAGAAGCCATCTTGTCTTGAAGGCTCAACACGGTCGAAGAGCTGTCTTTGCTCAAGAAGCAGAACACCATCACCTTCTCGTACGCCAGCGTTCTGAAGCAGTTAAGTGAGCGTCGACAACACAATGATGTCTTTCGTCTACAGGGGGATGTGTTACAGCCACTGCAGCACGGAGGACGACAATTGGTGGAACGTGCGTCTGCGTGACGGCGCTGACAGATCCCTGTCTTCTGTGTTCAGTACGGCTGTCTTCTCCATTATTGAATGGCATGTGCAGCGCATTGCCACTTACGATCGGAGGCAGCGCCCTGGTGGCAGGCCCAAGGAACGAGCTACCCAAAGTTTGACTACGACGATTGTGGCACGTTTAACTGCAGCGTTGGCTGTCCGCCGCCACCGTTTTGATACCCGGCCGCATTCGCAGTGTACCCAACAGTTCAAAAACAAACCTCAACAGGTGTACAAAGACTGTCATACGTTGTGCTGAACATACATTTAATGTATGTGTTTCCATCGTTATCTCAGCTCTGGGCCGCCCTACCAGTACCTCGCCCAACCTATGACTCCACGAGGCCTCATCTCGGGGACGAACTTGGTGAGGCGCTGCCACAGGACAGGCGATACACCGTCGTAGACCATTCCACCGATCTGCTGTATGCGCTCCGGCATCGCCCAGCGCAAGCTCCTCAGGAAGCGGGCCTTTTGTCCTAAGGTAGAGGCATCAGAGGGAATGGCACTCAGTGCTAAATGGCGAGCCTACCGAGCAATGGGGCATTGTTGACGACGAAGGGTACTATCACGGCCCATCTCTCAGACGACGTCGATTCCCAGATCTGTTGCGTCTGGTGTGTGGAAAGGGGTGGGAAGTGAGACTACAAGTGCGTAAGGATAACTAAAAAAAAATATAATAATAATAATGAGTAGGGGAGAGTACAAATTTCCTAGAAAGCTTGGGGCTGAAGTACTTCTTTTGTACGTGGTTTATGTAGAGTTCTTCGTAGTCCAAGTGCTCCACCAAGTGCGTGATGATGCCGGGCAGCTTGCTCTTGATCGCTTGCACAGCCTGATCGAATCCATGCGCTGGGGTGAGTGCGGTGCGCTTTTTCTTGTTTCTTTTTAGATTTCTTGTCATCTTTGGTCAAGAAGGAACCTTGGAACGCTCCCCGCTGTCCTCCGAAAGTAGAGCATCCACGAGGGTGGCCATCTCGCTGAGTTCCTCTCTGCCCTCGACGTGCTCCTGATAACATGCAAGCATAAGGTGGGATTTACTCTCCACTAATAGGACCTTTTCTTGTTGCCATACAGGTTCATCCAAGGCAAAAGGGGATGCGTACGGGAGTTACGAAGCGGGTAAATCCAGGGAAGTATCCATTGATATTATTATATAGAATATCTTCTTCGTGCTTGGAATGCTCATCGTGAACGATGTGGATCGACTTGAATATCCTTACGAACCGGACCAAGCTGAGCTCATCGTCAGCGTCCAGGAAGCGACCGAACCTGGCCATCCGCATTGCTTGTCAGTGAGGTCCAGTGATGGTGGTGAAGAGGAGGAGAAGGTTTCGGGGAAGAGAACCTCTCCAGCTTGGCGACTCCCCCGCGTAGACCGAAGTGGAGCGCTTTCATGAAGGACAGAGGGCCCCACTTTTCGTTGGGAACAAAGATGTCCCAGCGCTTCTGGAGGAGAACGAGCGTGTGGAGGGCACACATCGCCACCACGAAGGTCACTTGAATTACGGACAGGTAACTGAGGGCTTGCACGAGATCCGTTCGGATGTGGCGATAATAGTCCATGGTGATCAGGCTGAGGGTCGCCAGCGGGAAGGTGTAGCCCCAGTAGCTCATCTCGAACCTGTGGAATTTCTTCATCAGGACCCTTATCTGGAAGAGACCCGTTGACGAAGGAAGGTGAACCTGTTGCGGCCGAAGTAATGATGCAGGAACATGTACATGAGGACGAAGTAGACCCCCAAAGACGCAAAGAAGAGTATGCTGCGGAGAGTTGGTACGGTGTCAGGCGGAAGTCGTTCTGGAGTTCGGGGGAGTGCGAACGGACCGCAGGTAGTAGTCCTGGACCCAGGGGTCGCAGTTGCAGTCCTTGGTCTTAATGGCCGTGTATGCACTGCCAGCCACGGCGATGGCTGCAAGCCAGACGAACAGCGAGGAAGTCAACCGGTCATCTGCCAGGGGAGATCATCATTCGGCCGTCTTCTCAATAGAGCACGGAAAGGACGAACCGAAAGCCTCACGAGTGGTTACGCGCAGAACTGACATGGAAAACAGGGGGACCCAATACAAGACCGCAAAGCCGTACCACAGCCATGCCACCTGATTAGGAGGGAGAAGGTGAAGGAGCTCTGCAGAACTCATTATGGAGGTAGAGCTCTTTCTAACCTCGTCGTAGTTGTCGTCGACTGTAGGGGCGACCAGCGCTGCGACCAGATTGCCCACCACGGGTATCATCCAATTGGGGTTGATGGTTTCGATGTAGTGCGGTACCAGGGCCCACCGTGCCACGGCGATCACCCCCAACAACAACTGCAACGGTGCGCCGATCCACTGCGGATAGCTTAATAAGTACCCAATATCCATGCAAACAATGTGATTCCAACTCCGTACGAAGAGCACTTTGCCTAGTACGTTGCTCTCCGTCTCCACCAGGAACGAGAGCAGCAGGATGTTGATCATTACAGCCGAAAAGAACGGGCCTTGGACTGATCGGGTAATGGAAGGTGAGGGAAGGCAAGGAAACTCTCCAGGTGGAGACTTACTTGGGCAGTCCCACTCCGATAGAACCTTGCGAGGGTAAAGGACCATCTTGACGAGGTACATCACCACGAAGAGAACCAGCACGCTGGCCCCGAAGAGACCGAACGTGGCCCACCAGGGCTTGCCCACATCGAACAGGTCATCGCACACCTTCCTTCAGGGTTCGTGCGCCCATCAGAGCGTAGCGATGACATGAAAACGGAGGTTGAGAGGAAAGGACTTACCAGGCTGCCGCCATGCCGAGGATGCCCATCGGAACCCCCATGTAGGTGATCTTCATGTTCCTGATTGGATTGAACTCGTAGCGAATCATTTCCTCCGTGTGCGGAGTTCCTCTCAATGTGCGCATGTCGTGAATCCTGATTTATAGAGTAAGTAGGATGACCCTTCAACTACGAGGGCGGAGAAGGAGATCGAAGCTTACCTGCGGCCGTCGTTTCCGTAAATTCCTTCCAGCTCTTGTTCCTTCCTTATCAGGTTCACTATCGTTTTAACCTCCTTTTCCCGGAACTTAGGCTCAAAAACAACTTGGTTCTTTCCGTCCAACACTTTCCCATGAAGAAGTCGATAGGACCAGTACTCCACCGGCTTCTCCGATCCCCTTTTCTTCTCGCCGCTCTCGACGTCGGACCAGCCTTCCTCTTCAGCTTCGTCAGAACGAACGGCCTTGCTTTTCCCATGGTCGTCTCCCTTCTTATCTTCCATTTCTCTGTCTTCGTTCTTTTCCTTCGCATTCGAAGTGCTCGTGTGCGCGTTGTCAAACATCACAAAGATTTTCAGGGGCGGAACGACCTGAGAGAGAAAAGGATTGTGGTTGGTTGAACAAGGCAACACCAAATCGAGATCTTGCATGCCTCACCTTACACAACCATTCCCAGATCCTTGTGCCAATAGGCCAGGATCTCTCTTCGTCAAGCGCTGCCTCAGTTTCATCATAGGAGTCCTCGCAGATATCAAAGACATGATAGCTAACAATCTTCAACTTGTTAGCCATGGTGAACATCATGCAACCTGCACAGAACCCGAGAACACCCTTCGGTTGGCGTAGGGAGCGGCGACTTGTCAGTCTCGTGGGTACTCGAGAGGGAATGATTTTTATCGTGGGAGGCCGAACCTCAAGGCCAGCAGCGATCATTAGGCCTCCCAGAACTATCTGTCCTGTGATGAAGAATCCCTCCCCGTCGCCGGCGCCGTACTCGCCCTCTCCGCCGAGGAAAAGAAAGAGGGTGGCCAGGCCAGAGAATATGATGCCACACAAGGCCGCGAACTGTTTGGGAGGTCCCGGGACCATTTCACGCTTGAAATAATAGGCTGCAAGCTCAGCAATGGTGCCCTGAACAGATGCCCTTCCGCCAGCCAAGAACCTACAAACTTCTATTAAGATGAAAATGGATTTTCAGGGGTGGAATATCACCGTAGGATGAAGTCGGCACACAGCGCAGCAATTGCATAGCGCATAATCTCGTTCTTGCGGAAGATTATGCCCAGAATGCAGACCGCCGCCACCTGAAGTCCGGTGAAGCGTGCGTTGACTGCATTGACATTGGCCGGAAACCAAAAGAGAGGACCGCTCCACACTCGGGGATTACCGCAAAACATTCTCCAGCAACGCCCTCCGTATCCTTGCTGGCAAGGTACAACATATACCCAGTTGGTATTATGTGTGCCGGCTGTCTCCAACTTTTTCTTCCACTTACAGAAAGGGCTTACCTTTGGGATTGGAACTCCGTGTGTTTATATTCGGCTAAATTGCTTTTTTTGGTAACCGAAAAGGCCATAGAGCAGTGCAAGGATAACATAGACACCTTCTTGAATAAGTATAAGCAGAGAAAAATGATTAGTATGTTGCAATTTGGACAAATCTCTTTTTTTTGTAACATAACCTATTGGTTTTGTTAATTCTCATATTACAATAATTTTCTGTAATCTTGTATTTTTCAATATATTTTCTTATATATTTCTTATAATGATTGAAAAGAAAATAATTATAATAAAATTTACGAAAAAATTAATTTATAAGTGAAAATATATGATTGGTTTAGATATTCATGGAAATATCAATAAAAAGAATAAAAAAGATCCCTGAACGTGGACTTTTCTGGATCTAGAGCCACAACATTGCCAATAAGAATGATCATTGGATATGTATTGATCAAGCCAAGACTGCTAGATTGCTGATATTATTTGTTTGCATCTTGAAATTGAAGTTTGATGCCATTGTTGTAGTTAGGGTTATCTGGGCAGTGGAGACCTCAAGAATGAGGGAGTTTGTGTGTGGGTTAATCTGCTTTATTGAATAAACATTCTACAATTTATATCCAGGCCTAGCTGTTATAAGCTGACTGTTACAACAGCCATATATTCATTAATTCTGTTATTTATCTGCTATTTCCAATACTGGAGAGATTCCTGACAGGAATTTCCTTTATTTCCTTGATCTCTCCAACATACACCCTGACTAAGACAAAACTGTCCTGGTTTTTGTCACAGCCCCTGGCTGTTGAGGTAGCAGGCTTTGAGTTCATCTGCATGGAGATCACCTTCGGGCACCCAGCTATCATCTCATGTGGTGTACCCCTTTCATTGTACTTGGAATTCTCGCCTGGTCTTGAAATCGCAATGATCAATGATATCCTCGATCTTGTACTCAGCCTCATCTTCTTCATCATGGATGTGAGAGTCCTCCCCCTTGACTTCGACCTTGAGATCCCTCTTGATCGACGTAGGTTGTTGCCCAGTCCTGGAAATGTAGTGTTTGGTCCTCTCGATATTTAACTTAAATTCTCCCCTTTTACTGTCATCGAGTAAAACGGTGTTCTGTCAGTTGACTGATCACGGTGTAGGGTCCTTGCCATTTCCTGGCTAACTTCCTCGCTTGTCCCTTCGTGGGTACGTGGATCAGCACTTGATCACCTGGTGTGTAGATCAGATTGTGTTTCAATTTATGGTTCTCTTCCATCTCTGTTCTTGCAGCTTGAAGTTTGACTTTGACTTTGTCCTGGATGATTTCTTGGGCTTTCCTAAGCTTGGAAATCCACCCATCTGCACTCAATTTTGTTGGTTCCTCCTGTTGAATGTTGATTAATGGGGGTGCAGGGTGACCAAAGAGCACTTTGTATGGGCTCCTCTTAGTTGATTTCTGGGGGCTTGATCTGTAAGCATATAACAATAAAGGTAGAAATGTGTCCCAATTGTCCTGCTTACTATTCAAGTAGCAGGATATCATTCCCTTGAGTGTCCTGTTGAATTGCTCCACCTGTCTGTTCATCTGTGGATGTCCTGGAGTCAAGTAGGATTGCTTGATGCCGAGTCACCTGGCCAACTCTTGATGAAGGGCTGCCATGAACTCACTTCCCTGATTGCTGATGATTTTTCTGGGAGGTCCCCATCTCCCTATCAGTTTGATTATTGCTTCAGCCATGGTCTTCGTGGTCAAATCTGGGATCGCGTAGACTTTTGGCCATTTTGAGAAAAGATCTTGCATCACTACAGCGTATGTGTTTCCTCTTCTCAACTTGGGTAGTGGTCCTATGAGATCAATTCCAACAGTGTCCCACAGACTCTCAGTGATGATCAATTTTAAAGGCCTAGCCGTCGGTCCACTTGTGCCTCGATGCTCCTGGCATTGCAGGCACGATTTGATCCAATGGTCAATGTCTCTCCACATTGATGGCCACCAGTAATTCAGTACCATTTTCTGGTAGATTTTGTCTCTACCCAGGTGTCCACCAATCAGGGAATTGTGATAAAGTTTCATCAGTTCCTCATGCATCAATATCAGTACTACCCACTGTAGCATCATATTTGGTTTCCTTTCCTTGGTTTTTGTAGACTTTGGTGTTGGCCAGTACGTTCTATAGACTTGATTCTCATTGACTACGATTTGTTCCAACAAGGCTTGCTGTTGTGCATTCTTCCCCCTTCCAGTGTTGCTGTTGCCCTCCATGGCGCGTAGAATCCACTCAAATTCAGGGTCTTTGCCCAGCTAGTTGTAGTTTGGTGACAGAGTAGCATTGATTGTGGTCAGCCATCTCTCCTCCTTCTTCTTGGTATCATTGACCTTATTCTCAGCAAAAGGTTCTTGTGATAATGCGTTGCCATTCAAATTTACTCTTCTGGTGTGATGTGTGATCTTAACTGGAAAAAATTCTTGGATCCTTGTGATCCATCTCACAATCTTCCCTGTAGGCTCCTTTTGGTCAAAGAGCCATTGAAGCGCAGCATGGTCTGATTTGACCTTGAATTTGCCACCTAGGAGCAGATGTCTCCATTTTTCTAAAAAGTAGATGATTGCATATGCTTCACGCTTGGTAGCAGACCAATTTGATTCGGTCTTGCTGAGGGATTTACTCCCATAGGCAATTACATGCCATGCCTTGTTGTCGCCCAATTGTTCAAGGCAAGCTCCTATTGCATAGAGGCTTTCATCACAACATAGTTGGTAAGGCTTCCTGAAGTCAGGATAACACAGTGTAGGCGCAGAGATCAGGGATTCCTTGATACAATCAAAGGCCTCCTGCTGTTCTGATCCCCATTTCCACATCTCTTTCTCTCCCGTCATATTAGTTAAGGGTCTAGCAATCTTCACAAAGTTTTCCACAAATCACCAATAGTAGCTTGTGAGTCCTAGGAAGCTTTGTGAAGTTGTCTTATCTCTTGAGACCCTGACTTCCTTGACCACTTGAATCTTCTCTGGATCGGTGCTCACTCCTTGGCTACTGATGATGTGACCTAAGTACTCCATTGTCTTGGGCATGAAGGTGCACTTATTGATTTTTACAAATAAATTCCTCTCACAGATTCGCTTGAATATTTTGTGTAGGTGTCACAGATGATCCTTGAATGTCTCACTATAGATGAGTAAATCATCCATGTGGACCCAGGC
>CDFF01071563.1:1054-13112 GCA_000826265.1 Acanthamoeba culbertsoni
GAGAGAGCAGAGAGAGCAGAGAGAGCAGAGAGAGCAGAGAGAGCAGAGAGAGCAGAGAGAGAACGACGTCAGATATTATCAAGAACATGTACGAAAAAAGACAGATAAGAGAGACGCGGGATTCTTACCTTCGATCCACTTATGAGAAATGAGAGCGATACAGATGCTCAGCGCGACGTCGAAATCCTGCTGAATTCCCAATGCAACTCCCGCGATGACTGCACAACAGCCACAACACTTTAATTTGGAGGGGGGGAGGAAAAGAGCATTGGAGGGGAGGGAAGGGAATAATAAATTAAATGTCTGATAAATAGCGCAGCAGTACTGGAATGCAAGGAGAGGACGGCGATGAGGATGTATGGGAGGAGCGCGTTGTGGTCGCTCAGCACGAGGTCGTGATGATGATGCTCCTGAAATTCCGTGCATTCCACAGCCACCCAAGTCAGCCATAAATCCCTCACATTCCCCACAGAAACGGGGAAGTAGTTGATAGATTGTGAGGGAGGGAGGAAGGGAGGGGAGGGGAGGGGAGGGGAGGGCATACATGATGGCCGTGGCCATGATGATGATGGTGATGATTGTGGTCATGATGATCATGATGGTGATGATGATGGTGATGATGATGATGGCCATGGGCATGGTGGTGATGGTGATCATGGTGGTTGTGTTCCTGGTCGGCCTTCTCCCCATACGATCCGTACTCCTTGGCACTCGTCTGGTCGGGTGTGCAAGCGACAGGTTAATTGATTTCCTCTCTTTTTTCTTCTTCTTCTTCTTCCTCTCTTCTTCTTTAATTTTCATCCCTATTTTCGGTACCTCATCGACCGAGAAGGGTTGCTTTTCGCTGGCGGGTTCCACTGGATCGGGGTCACGCAAGAAGATCACCTTTTGTTGCCATAGAACGAAGGGAGTTCAGCCACAACCACACAACGCGTCTACACAACGTTGATCGTACGTACCTTCTCGACAAAGAAGGCTAGGCCAAAGCCGATAGGACACAAAATGACACCCAACGGGATTTCGAAGTCCAGGCCCAGCTCGTGTGCAAACGTCTCCTCCGCCTCGCGCAACAGATGCACTGCACGAGAAACACCCGCGTTAACGCCCCAAAGAGAGTGGAAAGTGTGGATTTTGCTGCTCCTTTTTCGGGCGGAGTTTTTTCCGCCTAAGTGAGGTATAACGGTTGTGGTTGTAGCCTCCCTTCTGGGAGAAGTATCTTCAGCGTACCAAAGCCTCCCGCAAGGAAGAGACCACCGGCGAAGGCGTTGCCGAGCGAGAGGAGGCGGTCGCGTACGTACGTGTTGCTTATGAACCGCCGCATGATAAGGGGTATTGCGCCGAAGACTACCTCAACGAGAAAGATGCCAAAGAAGGCACCCACACGCATCCCCAACTCCTCGCTGTCCATCCCCATCTTTCCTACTGTTGCTTGCTTGCGCTTCGTTCTACTGTACACCCAACGAAACTTGTTCCTAATTCTCAAAATGCTTGCACGCTTATTTATCGCACATATTTCGGCCCAATCGGTTATGAAATTGGCCAATTTATTGCGCTAAAATGTACAGAAGGGCGCCGGTCACACGCTCTCTTAGGTCTCTTCGGACATCAAGCCCCGCTCCACGGTCTTGAGCAGCTTCTTAATGCTCACGCCTCTTACTCGCCGATTCTTGTCGTCCTGTCCCAAAGTCATCAATGCGGCTTGTTTGACCACCGTTTCTTCGGATTTCATCGGTGTACCTTGAGCCTGTCGGCGAGGCTGGCCGGAAGGTGACCCTCTATATGTGTGATATGGATAGATGCGTGAGGACGAGGATAGTCGGCCCCAATATGCAAACGGCTTCCGTAGTGAAAGAGTGGCCATTGGATTAGCGCGGTTGTACTATACTAAATGGAAGGAGAAAGGGATGATACCAAGCGGTGCCACTGCTGAAGGTCACTTCGATCTCTCGTTCGCTGATCCTCCCAATACCAAACCTTAGCAGCCAAGGAAAGGTGAGCACAAGGCAGATTACTGTGAGGGATGAACGCCCGCGTACTGCTGTGAGAGCTTAGCAAGCTCAGCCCGTAGGCGAAGATGTCCGTGCAGTCGGTTGTGAAGCTCGCTTATGAGCGAGTGGAGTAAAGGAACCGTGGGCGAGATGAAGAGGAGGTCCTCCACTGGCACATCGGCCGGGCTCAGCTAAAGAAAAATAGAGTACTCTATTGTCAATTCCCACGCCAGCCAACGAGAGCAGCGACTGAAACGTTACCGCGAGCGACAGAATGTCCAGTGAGCGAGGATCGAATTTGGCTGTCAGTTGGTATTTGAGTTCCTCTTCGATCCCTTTCACGGGCCGAGGCATGATAGAGATGGCGAGCTTGTCCTTGTCAATAGCGTCAATGCAGGTTCCAGACAGGCTGGACGTTTGTTTTATAAGTTCATCTCGTCTGCAAGAAAGAAGCGTCCGGTGTGAGGATGGTCTCGACAAGTTAATAGCCACCCAAACCGAAAACGCACCGGTCCAGTTCCATCTGCTTGTTCGCGATCTCTACCTCTGAGGCAGATTGAAGCGCATCGAGCTGCTGCTTTACTACACAAAACTGTGAGTAACCTAAGTACTGCCACGAAAAGAAGGCAAGGAAGCAGTACACTCAACGCACTGCTTGCAACTTTGATACAACTGGTGCGTGAGGTCTTTGGTGTGCTGTCTTATCTTCTGACACTTTTCCTTCTCAGCCATATAGCTCGCCTCTGCCGACACATCCAATTAGCTCTGCTCATCAAGGGTGTTTGTACAACTTGTCGCACCAGCTTCATCAGTCTCAATAAGCATATTCTTAATCAAGGTGATTTCATCTTCTTTGGACTGTATGCAATCTTGAATCGTGTCTCGTTCTCTCTCCTTTGAGTCAAACATAAGGTACTCTTTCTGCACCTTGAGGAACAGAGCCTGAAACGAAATAGTTGAGTACATTTCCACATTTGGGATTACTAGGCAAGACAACGAACATCACGAGGGGAAATCTCCTCTTCAGCATCTTTCCGTAGCTCTGGCACGTATTGCACAGCAGAATACATCGTCATTTCCTGGCTCGTGTGATCTTGGTGCTCTTACCCAAGCGAGTTGGCGCGAAAGCTACTTGGCGGGAAGCTGCTTTAACGTCTAGTTGCAAAAAGGAGAAAGGAAATTCCAATTTACAGACAAGGAAATACTTTGTTGTACAGAGCTGGCACGTATTGCACAGCAGAATACAGTATGTACAGGAAAGCCAGACAAACGTCCAGGCTCACTTGAGAGAGAGAGGCTTGGAAAAGGATGGTTGTCGGTGTTGTCCGCGCCTCTTCTCGTTCTCGCTCGCGCATGAGGAGGGGATAGGTTTAGAAGGTGTGGTATACTTGAGGCTGGTGCTGATCATAGGGGATGGCGTAGGGGGAGGGGACAGCGTTGTAGGGGAAAGAGGATTGTGGCGGTGAAAGGGGAAATTGTAAGACGAGTACACTCGCTTCTCGATGACACACTCCTCCTTGAACTTGCCCAACTTGTATCGTAGCTGCTTCACGAGCACCCCTCGCTGGTCATACCACTTTTGCGAGCCATGAGGGAGGCCATGGTGATATTTTAGTAGAGCGTCCATTCGGCCGTTCTCGTTCCAGTACATGCACTTGCCGTGCTTTCGTCCTTCGTCATCGTAGTGTTCAAGTAACTCGGGCTTGTCGTCTCGATAGAAGGTTCGGTACTGGTGAAAGTGGTGGATCTGATTCAGTCGCCCCATATATTTCTGCACCGCAGCGTCGAGTTGAAGATCGCGCAGGGCCTCGTAGTCCTCCGTAGAGATTCGATTGGCGTTCATCGCGATGGAAGAGGCGCATAGATCAACAAGAGACGTGAGCTTCACCTTCTTCGTTCGTCGTGGCAACGTGGTTGGTAAAAAGGAGTCCATCGTTTTCTGATGTGGGTTGATATTACTGTCTGAATAGGAAATAGAAATTGAAATTGCTCAGCTCATCTGAACTTTCGTGGCAGATGGACTGGGAAGAAAACACGAATGTGAAGGTGCTGAGCATCGTTGTCCCAACTTCCCAAAGGGGAAGAAGAGGTTGTCAACATCTGAGAGTGGTCGTATAAACGACAGTAAAAGCAGATTTGCACGGAATTTATGCTGATCTCACGTTCTTGGGAGTTCAGCAACAGAGTTTAACAGATCCCGAGAGAAGTGGAAAGCACGAAAACAGGACAGAAAGAAGAGAAAGAAATGAAGTGAAAATATAAGGAAAAAGGCAAACGAGGAAGGTACGTACACTGAGCCGTCACTGGTTGGGATATTGTGCACACCCACAAAGGTAAGAGACTTGTAGGTAAGGCTACAGCGTAGTGGTACAGAGGGTGGGTTGTTTACGTCGATTGAATGAGGGAGAAGTGTGGTGTGGTGGCTGCGACCGAGGGATAAGTGCTTTGGGCCTCCACACTGCCAACACTCTTCAATGGGAGAGATTAGCCGGGTAGGCTCCTTCTCCACTTGTCTGCGACGGTCTACAGGTACGGACAAGCGGAGAAACCGTCACTTCTAAACTCCCTTGTCGACGTCTTTTCCTTCTCGACGAAATATCTAATGTTTTCAAATTCTCCTTTACTGAGACCTGAAATTTTCCTTTCTTGGGCTATTCTTTATGATACGTTAAAGAGTTTCTTAAGACAATGAATGCATTGTCGCACGTGCAACGGCACCTTGGATAGCTTTTGAAAAGCCATAGCTGACCAAACTGTAACCTCCCAGGCATCTCATAAGAAAGCACTGCAGCTCCAAGGAGCATACAATGAAAACAGAAGGAAAGTGTGTTGTGTGGCTATCTTTCTCAATTACACATGCCATAGAAACATTCAAGTGCGCTCAATCTGGCAAGAAGAGGGCAAGCTTGAGACGGTTGCATAACATTACACGTGAGAACGCTCACATCAGGCCGGTCATCCGCAGGGTATCCCCCAGGAAGATGTACGAGAACAGGCTCACAATCCTCTCCCTTCCAATGGCCTGGTCCAGGAACGGATGCTGCATTGTTTGCATGCCACAGAAGAAAGAAGAAAGGGGAATGAGGCACATCCGCCACCTTAAGGTGAGACACAGCACGAACACGTACGTGAAGCAATTGTGCAGCCGAATAGCGCAGCTTTGGGTCGGGCTGAAGGCAACAAGATAGGAAGTTACGGAAGGCCTTCGAATATTTCTGCTCGTTCTTCAGACTCGGCGCGCCATGAATGGCTGTGTCCATAAGACGCTGGAAACAGAAGGTCACCAGGTTACCAAGGCGCCCAATCCCATTTTATGTGTCGACATGGGGTACCTTGAGAGGCGGGAGTTCGCCATAGGGAGGCGACCCCTCGACCATCTCCATCACGAGACAACCAAAGCTCCAAATATCCAACTATATAGCAGTTTTCTCAGAAATTGAATAGGAGAAGAAAAAAAAAGGCTCGACAAAATGGCCTAAGCAACCTTGGTATCGTAGCCGGTTCGCTTGATCATCTCCGGGGCGATGAAACCCGGAGTGCCGGCGATGCCCGATTGGCTGGCTTTCGCGTTGGCGGCCAATCCGAGGTCGGCTATCTTGACCTCGCCGGAGAGGTTGAGCAACACGTTTTCGCCCTTTAAATCCCTATGGATTTGTCCGCGCGAATGCAGATACTGCAGTCCCTTCAATATCTGTACGAAGGGTGTTATATATATAGAAGGAGAGAAGTTTTATAATAGAAAGAGAGATGTATCAGCAGTTAATAAGCTATTGGTGGTTTGGATCACAAAAAAGGGGAGTAACACGTGCCTCTTTGCTTATATAGGCAACTTCGGATTCGTCGACATCGGCTTTTTGGGTGAATTGTCGCAGAGTTCCGCCATCACAGTATTCCATGACAACCTACATAATAATGTATGTTTGATAAATAAGTGTCAACCCCATATATATCATGCTGCCTTCAGTATTTTCTAACAATATGTACCCATAGAGTGTTGTTCCATAGGAACGAGTCGACAAGGGAAACAATATTGGGATGTTGGCAATCGGCCATCAATGCTGCGATAATAAACAAACCAATCAGAAACGGGCGAAGCCCATGTAACGTTATTGTTTACCTATTTCGGCTTTACCGCGCCGTAATTCCTTTTCTGGGTCATATGTTTGGTTCGGTTTGTTCCGTCTTCTCATTACCTTAATTGCTACCTAGAATTTCCTTATATAAGCATGCCATGCAACCTGCTTTCCTAATTGGGTAGTATTTTAAACGCACCGTCTCGTCGCTGTGGCCTGTAGGCTTTGCTGTGAAGACTTCTCCGAAAGCTCTATAGAAAAATGTTGTTCGTATAAAGGAAATTTCTGTGAAACTAAACCTACATACCCTTGGCCAATCTCAACCCAGTTGGTGTACTTATTCTTGGGATTTTCAACCAATATTTTTACATCTGTTCCATAATGGGTCAGTGTCTTCTTTGAGAAGATCAACATTTCTGAATATTAATACGCACTGCTGGTATCCACTGATTTTTCCTTCTTTCTGTTATGTATGATTGGTGAGTTAAATAAATCCATCAAAACTGTTGGTTGGCCGCTAGCCAGAAATTACCCGTACTTTTCCTTGCCCTTGCCCTGCCTTTCCTTTCTCCGCTTCGCCCTCAGTTTTCTCCTCGCACGACAGTTCTCCAATCGGACTCGTTTATACCTATAATGGTCAATTGGTTACCAATCGAGTAACTTACCAAAATTATGGTCATTTCGGTTTAAGGTTAAAATAGACCTCGCGGAAAAGGCAGGCGTAAACGAATTTGATTGGCCGAAAGGTAGGATGGAAGAGGAGATCGTCGTGGCCAATGGGGTTCCCAGCATGATCTTCGTACGGAACCACAGCGCATTACGAAAGATGTCGTAATACTCCACAATTTCTTGCTGCATTGTTGTAATTGGTCCGGTTAACATGCGATCCGGAGAAATGTTCGTTCCAATGCAACCCACCTGAGATATTTGACTTTTCTTGATGTCGGCCATGATACTGGGCGGCAATTTCCTCAACTCCTTGATGATGGCATCCTTGATGCTTTGTTCCTCGCCTTTCACGATCTCTTCGATCATCTCCAATTTTATCTGCCATTTCAGAAAATTATAAAGGTAATGATGAATAAATAATAATAATAATAATAATAATAATAATAATAATAATAATAATAATAATAAATAACCTGTGCTTGTTCTCGGAGTTCGGCATTGTGGTCTTTGGCAAGCTGTCTGTTTTCAAGTGTCAAGGCACGTTAAATGAAATTTCTTCGAATTTCACGTACAATAATAGGCGCTTTCCGGCCTCGGCAGCGTGCTTGTCTTTAGTCATCGAGACGGCAATCAAAGGACCCAATGAGAAATTTCTCGTGCCTTAAAAAAAAAAAAAAACAACTCCAGTATCAGCATATTTCAGAAAAATAAAATAAACCGATATTACAATAATGTTACACACTTGAATGAAATTACCGTATTGCATCATGCGCGACGAATAGGCGGCGAGGAAGAGGTCCACCATTTCATGGAAATTTCCCTCTGCGGCCTCGTCTCCGCAAACGCCGGGCTGCACCTCGGTAAGGGCTATCATACCGTCTATACAACGCGACCACCTAAATAATATATATATATATATATATTATATTTACACGGGAATTCCCGTCGGGCTAACTCGCTACCCCCCCCCACCATTCACAGAAAATACTATGAAATTTACCGAGTGAGACATGCTATCATCAGCCGTTTCTCGTCTTCGGCTGATAGGCAAGTCGACCTATTTACATATTGATAGGCCTGCGCGCCATATTGTTTAGTTATCATCTACTTATCTTATCTTATCTTATCTTATCTTATCTTATCTTATCTTATCTTATCTTATCTTATCTTAAAAAGACTTACCTTGAAAAAGAGGTTGCAGGCGTGGTTGTAGAGGGAGAAGGCGTGGCGCATGTCGTCTTCGAAGGCGTCGAGATTGGCCGGCGATTGCTCAGTCAGATCGGCCGAAGTCTCCAATAGCAAATCATCGTGCTCCCATTTGGCCTATACCGAGTTGAGTTATCTTAGGAAATTCCCTCTGCACACACTATATGTATGTATGTATATATATATATATATATTTAACAATTGTGTACCTGATTGAGAGCGCACTCGGCCCACTCGACGAGCAATTGGCAGTAAAACTTTTCGATGTCGACAGCATTCTGGCGACCCTCATAGGTCTGTTGGGCCTCCTCTTGAATGTCGGGCCTGTCCATTTCCTGAAAATCCGCTGACTCGTCCATTTTGATGTCCACCCAACCGGCGTCCTGCTCATTATTCTTCTCCTTCGGACTTCCTTCGTCAACTGGATTTTCTTCTGGTTTTTCTCCCTCCTTTTCTTTGCCTTTTTCTGAGCCGCGATCTTGGCTATGTTCGGGTTTGTTCTCTCGAATTTCCGAGATAAGAGACAATCTATTCATTTCCTCTGTGTACAGCCTTTCGCCTGTATATGAATATATATATATATATATACTGTTAGTATAGATGAATAAATGAAGAATGAACTGTATATACCAAACATGAATCTTTCGTGGGCTAATTGGAATAAATCCTCGATCCGATTGGCCAGTTTCGCTTCTTCGCTGTCCAATGAATTGACAGAACCTTCTTCCAATGTCCGTTTGGTTACTGAATCGGCGAGAACCCGCCAATCGGGTGAAGGCTCGGCATCAGCGTATGGCTCGAATATGTCGTCTCGCCGGTGCTCCAATGCCGACACAGAGAGTTCCGGATTCTGGTCCGTTGCCGTCGTGCTCGCTGGCTGTTGCAGTGGAACGCCACCTGTGATGTACGGCAGCGACGACTCAATCAACGCGTTGCTCTTCCGCCAAAGGGACGACAGGAAATTCTGCGCTTTCCCTGCTGCTGTCGTTGTGGTGGTTGTTGTGGTTGTCATTGTTGCCCTCCGTTCGCGTCCGTGCGAAGAGGCGCCCTCAGGGTCGCCTCTCTCGAACTGCAGCCCAACGCTCCGCGAGCGCACACGCACTGGGCTGGGCGGGGTGGTCGACAATAAAGCATTTCCTCCGCGAGATTTCGCGTGGTTGCCTTGGGCAGGCGCTTCCTCGGCCTCCGGTCGGCGTTTGCCTGCGCTCGGCTCGGCGAGGTTGATGGTGACGAACTCGGCTTCTCTATGGGTCACAGGGTTTGCCCAATCGGCTTCGGTGCCGTAGGCGAAACTGAGACTGCGAATGCGCTCGCGCTCCTTGTCTTGTTCCTTCACCAGAATCACTTTCTCCCGATTGGCAAGCACTTTTCCCTACATGCATCGTGCGCATTACGGTAAGCTCATGGAAAAAGGAACTTTTTTATTTTTTATTTTATTTTATTTTATTCAAGCATCACGAAAATAAATCGCACCTCCCACAAGGCCCAGCGCATGAGACAAACACCCCACTCTCGATGAACGCCGCCCCAACCAGCCATACGCGCGGCTACACGTATTATAACAATATTTCATTGATGAGGAACGCTCCAAACGGGAAGGAGAGAGGGAAGAGAACCTTCAGAGAACTTGTCACAGGCTTGCTGGAACTGTTTGCGCTTGCTGGCGAGCCTATGGTCGTCAAACTCTTCGCTGCCCTCCGAAGCAGCCTCCTGGCGTGGAAGCGTGAGCTAGCGTTCTCAGGAAAAAGACAAGACGGGCCCCTTTGCTTGTGGGGTAGAACAACACACCATGGAGGCGAGCGCGAGCATAGACGAGGCCCACTTCCACTTTGCTGACGCCTCCAATCTGGTGCCAGGCGTAGGACGTGGGGAAGGAAGCGTAGCTCTCAAGCCCTGAATCGTTGGTTTGTTGAAAGTATATATTTAGTGCGAGGGTATCACCAAGACTACAGCCGCGTGTCGCGCTGCCCGTATTTATACCTCATCTTCCTCAAGAGGGTGCGTTGCGGCTTCTTCGGATGAGCTTCTAGTTGGGATATTTAATTTCATGGGTTGGGGCGAAGCCTCTGTATTGTAACTTTCTTGGTCAACCTGGGCCTCCATGCCTCATAGATGGCATTAACGCTGTCTTCTGGAAGGGGTGGGTGCAGTTTTCTTTTTTTCACAACTTTATGTCGACATCCCAGCTAACTACATCTCTCCGTTGGTTCTTTTGATTTTGAAAAAATTGCAAAGATTTTAGATAAGGAGCTTCTCCACAGCATCCTTCATCGCGTTGATCTGCGTCTTAAGCTGAGATCCCTCGTTTGTGGTAATGGAAACGGCAATTACAGAGCGGGACACTCCAGCAGCGCGGCCCAGAGCAGCCTTCGACGGGACGAAAACGTACGGAACGTTCTTTGTAGAGACAAGGAAATTTTGAATTAATAGAAGCTCAGGCAATGTTAAAAGTCAACATTGCATCATTGCCTCGGGACGGTACCTTGTCCTCACAGAGAAGGGGCAGATGAAGCAAAATTTCAATAGGCTCAGTGTCCGCAGCCATGATAATAAGCTCGGAGATACCACGGTTAAGAGTCTTGGTGGCCTCGTTGGCGCCACGCTTAAGCTGCTTGTAGTTGGTAGCCTGCTGCACGAGATCGAGCAGCTGGATGGACAGCTGGTTCTCAGCAAGGGGGTACGCCTTAGGATTGACCTTATCGCCCATTGTAGTGTTTTGGAAATTTGAAGCGGGAGAAAGATGAGGCAAGGCGGCTACAAGAGACTTGTGGCTTGCGCTGACGGAACGAGAACAAGAAGAAAAAAACAAACCGGAGCTTGTTCCGGTAGTATTGTCGTTGTTTCCGTTCTTTTTCCTCCGCTCTCTTTTAAGGTGGCTGTCGCGCTGGCAATTACGCTCAATTATCCTGTTTTGCCCGGCAACAAATAAAAAGCCAATATCAAGCAAGAGCTCAACGTATAGATAGAGCGTTCCCATGTACCGAAGGAGGCATTCAGAGAGCGAGAAGGCGCAGATGACTGGCCGAGGCTTCGCTTGATCTCTTCAATTTCTCTCTCTAGCTCTCGAATGGCCCGGGTGCTCTCGTGCACCTCTTGCGCTGCGACCTATAAGAGCATGTGGGATGAACTCAGCCAGCTTTTTACGTCGTTGAAAGAATCATGGCTGAACCTTCAGCTCTCGTATGGAAGCGTCAAAGAGATTATCCATCAACTTCACGGACTCCCTGATAGGAGTCAGCGCGCCGCTCAAGGAAGGTGACCTGTTATATCAAATTTAGACATAATTCTTTGGATAAATAGTACTGCAAATGTTGCGGTGGAGGAAGATGATACATTTGAGTTACAGGCGCGAAGGATGCATATTCTTGCTGTGGACTGTGCTGTAGATTGATCACCTCCAATTGTATTGGTCGGATTTGCCTACATGCTGACAAGTTACATGCCAAGCTGCATGGTAGCAATCGAGTAAGCTATGAAAAGTACCGCGCGGCATCGATCTGCATAAAGCGGTAGTCGTAGGAGATAATCTCCGCTGACTTGTACGAAGTGAAGAGTCCCATCACGAATCCAAAGTGCTTCAGCTCTCGGTCCTTGTTCAGCTCCTTCTGGTATAACTGGAAGGGCCACGTTTCAGCAGAACCGCAATCCAATCATAAGCAACGTGTTACATCCGATATACCTGGCAAAGCTGAGCGTGCACCTCCAGCTCTCTTGCTGAAGGGCGAAGGGGAGTGTTCCGCCGAAACTTGAACCATCCAATAAGAGACTGGAAATGATAATGAGCATGTGTTGAGGCAGGCGATCGGGATGGGGAGGGGAGAAGAGCGCACTACATGTTGGGGTCGGTTGACACAAAAGGAGTGCAGTCGATCAAGAACAAGTCGTCCCTGCGCGTCGTAGAAACTGAACGGTCGACCGGTGCATACGAATGCCTGGATAGCTGTATAGCCCCATTGCGTGTAGCCGGGGGGTTATATCGCTACTCAGGGACGCCAGCGTAGAAAGGGGCTCTCCGTACCAAGTTGCGTTTTCCCTTCTTGAACGCCTGCTTGTGCGTCCTCGAGGCTGTGTACGACTTGTCGCGTCGTGGAACCAAACAGAAAACCCTCCTGTCCGCATGGA
>CDFF01071572.1:0-12046 GCA_000826265.1 Acanthamoeba culbertsoni
TCTTCTTCTTCTTCTTCTTCTTCTTCTTCTTCTTCTTCTTCTTCTTCTTCTTCTTCTTCTTGGCTGTCGACCAATCCAGTCCTACTACGTGATCAATTCGCCGACGTGCTTGAAAATGATGTACGCGATGGTCAAGCCTCTGCTGGATCCCTCCACCCGCAAGAAGGTCCACATCCTCGGAAGCAACTACAAGGAAACGCTACTTGAGGCACGACGCGCCCAAAACAAAACAAAAAAAAGCAAAAAAGCAAAAAGCAAAAAGCAAAAAGCAAAACAAACCATACCCCCCCCCCGGCTACATCTCACCCACGTCGGTGGGCGGCCGCAGGCAATCGATGCGGACTGTCTGCCTGCGATGTACGGCGGCGAGTGCGAGTGCGAGGGTGGCTGCGTGCCCGGAGGAGGCAAGTTTGTCGACCAGAAGCCCGACGGCACTACCTACAACCCCGTGGAGGTGGCCATCGGGCGAAAAGGTTTTTCCGGATTTTCTCTCCGCCTTCCCTTCCCAATTCCTCCTTGCGTGTCTACCACACCATCGTGTCCTCATCCTGCCTGCCTGCCTGCCTGCTTGCCTGCCTGCTGAGAGATGCGTGGTTGGGGGTGGTTGGGTGGGGCTATCGCTGTCCACAGATAAGCACGAGGTCCAGTTGACTCTGGAGGAAGGAGCGACTCTTTCTTGGGAGTTCACGGTCAAGAGTCACGATGTGGGCTTTGGTGTGTTCTATGGAGACGAAGACAAGACGGTATCCGCCATTCTTCCCCCTCGTCATCTAAGCCGGAGCCTCGCTCACAACACCTTTTTTTTTCTTTTTTTTTTCTTTTTTTTTTGTTTCGCGTAAGGCACAGAAAGGACGGAAAGAGGTGGTGGAGGTGAAAAGACTGCATGGCTCGCAGCAGGGTCAGCTCACGGCCACGAAGGCGGGCTCCTACACGCTCGTGTGGGACAACACGCATTCCATACTCAAGAGCAAGACCGTCGTATACCAGGTAAAGGAGAACATGTTCTCCTTTTGTCCCGGAAGTAAACCCAGAGCACTGAAGAACTGCAACTCGTTGTGCAGATGTTTATCGAAACGAGCAGAACGCAGCAGAGTGGTGAGGAGGAAGATCCGGGTGGCCCAGGCTCATGAATTAAATTGTATGAAGTCGAGCTTATGGGTCACCCCCCCCCCAATAAAATCGCAACGCAAGAAAGAGAGGAGGCTCTTTTCCTTAGCGAGCTTCTGACACAGGAAAGGAGAATCCGTCGGTGGCGGGCAACGAGAAAATATGCAACCACTGCCAGTAACTGTCGCCCATCACCTGCCGCACATTCTCGTCGCGGCCAAGGTCGTAAGGATTCTGCGTGCACGCCCCCATCGATCCACATCACGCGCCACACAACTTCCATTAAACAGGACAAGCAAAAAGCAAAAATCGTATTTCTTCGTACCGTCGACCGTCGACAACGACCAGAACCTCGAGCCATCTGCTCAATGGTGGTGGCGTTCGCGCTTATATTCAGATACATGTGGCTGCACAAGACCACTACGTGCGCTGTCGCTGCCAGACTGAGCCACCAATTCAAAAAAAGCAAGGTTCCTTCCCTGAGCAATCACACGTGTTACCGTGAGAAGGATCTTGATACGATGAGCCTGTGATAGTTACCTCCAAAAAACGTCATTAGGCATGATGTTCCACTGGAAAAGAAGTTTGGGGGGGGGTGAGGCAGCATTCTTCGGATACACACGCTCAGTTTGTAGGACGGGAGACACCTGACGCCAGAAGTGAATGCCTCCAACAAGAAAGTAGAAGCAACACAGGAGACCTAACAAGGAACTGGAGCACAAAAATTGAAAGAAGAGCTTAAAGTTGCCGTTTCCCACACAGTTATTCACCCATGGACCTGTGCAAATATGTGCGTAAGTAAACCTAAGGCGAGACGCACGCGGCGAGAGAGGATTGGAGCAGTAGTGATGGAAGGGCAATGTACAGTGATGGTCCATTTTCAGCACGCAGCTGCAAAATTGGAGTAAATGCTGAAGCACTCACGGAAAGGGAAGGGGAACAGCTCTAAATTCTGAAGGGGAATAGCTCTGAATTCGGTACCGATTGCATACACGGCAATGGCGTGCGCGGGGAGGTCGAAGACTGTCACATTTAAAGCAGAACGCTTTCCATGCTCTATCATCTGCGGAACTGTCGCTGCTCGAGGGCAAACTTGTCGCTGGTTGCCTGCTGTGGTAATCCACGTCGACGACCAGTGGTGTGGCATCGCCTTCTTTAAGCATATTCGCTTCTGTGTTGTTTTGAGCTCTTTGATTGGCCGGCACCTGGTTTGTTGGTTTGTTTGCGTTTTTTTTTTTTGTAACTTCGTGTGTACTGTACCCACGGACGAGGAACAAAGCCTGGGGAAGAGCCTAAGAGAAGTGCATGCAGGAAGACGACCAGAAGGAGTAGACCGCTGAAACCGACAAACAAGGCACTCAGCACTGTGGATACAACTCCGGTACCCCCAACGGCGAAGGGTATGGGTGCCCATGTTGAAAACGGTGTCACGATCACCGACAGAAGACCTGCAGGCAGGAGCTGCAATGGCAGGACAACCGTGCGCAACAGAGAAAGATAGCAGGTTGCCATCCACACCCAAAGAGTCACGACAGCTATTTTGCCTGCATGTTTCCATTGCAGATCCTGAAGGCGAGCGAGACGCTTGCGGCGGTTGTCATACCAGTGGGCGAGTTCTGGAGAACGTCGGAAGAGTTGCGGTATTGACGGATCGCTATGCACGCGTCCACACTCTTCGCTACTTTCACCAACTCTGCATCGTGTTTGCCTTCGGCACGAGTGTCGCAACCTTGGTCCGGACAGGTGCTGCAGCATCTTCTCTTAGCTCTTTGAATTTATCAATTTCATTTCTCTTCTTGCATTCTTTTCCCTCGGTTAGAAAAAATAAAAAGACTGAATGCAGCTGTCCACGCAAGATTGGTTGTACCTGCTGGAATTCTTTTTCACAAAAGAGACTACGTCAAAGCATCATGTCGCAATCAAAGACGTCGTGGGAGGGACTAACAACCTCACGCGCCTTGTGTTGATAGGAGCGGAGCGCTATGTACTGCTGTTCAACATCTTATGGCTTTGCACTGTACAGTGCCTAACTGCACAACTAACTGAAGGTGGTTAGGGTGTACAGTAGCCACGCCTCTACAGAAGCTATGCTCTTTGAGCACGAGGTGCTGCGCCTTCTTGAGCCGTTCCTGCCCGATGCAAGGCTCGAGGACAAGCTTTCGTTCTTCGTGCCTGTGCCAGTGCATGTCGTCCACGGCGAGAAGGGACAGCAACCACGGACTTACGCACGCGTGCCCCGAGCAAAAGTGCCATCTTACTGCCGTGAAAGCGACCGTTGTGGAAGTGCGCCACATGATGAGGACCACAACGAACTGTATGTAGCCGTCTTCAAGTTCATCGAGGGGACCCTCCCCTGTCTGGATGACCTGGAGCAAGTCCGAAATGTCCATCCTTCCCCAGAGAATCTATACCTCTCGCTTATATAACCACTGAGCCATCCAGGTGCGAGATATCGGCCGCAGCATAGGTGAACTGGTCAATGTGATGCAGCACCTGAAGCCCGACCAGCGTCCTGCCTTCCCGCGCTATGACGACCTCTACAACTGTCACCTCTCGCTTCAGGTGCCGTTCAGTTATCTTTGACCTGGAACGACCATGTTAAACTAAAGGGGCGCTGGTGGACGGGGCGCCTGCCCTGACAGGGTGACCGAGCGAGAGTTCGCGCCTTTATAGCGAAGTTGCCTCAGACTGAGGAGGCGGAAAAGGTCATGCGGCTACTTGACCAGCTCGAAGCAGACCTGCCACAATATGCAGCGCTAGAACAGCAATTGGTGCACGGAGACATCACCGTCGGGAATGTGTTGTGTTCAGGTCAAAATCCTTTGATCCTCCCAAAATGAGTCTCTATCTGAGGAGGAGCGGTTGTGGTGTATAACTAGGGAGCAAAGTCACAGCGATCTTGGATTTCGAGTTTGCCACTATGGACGCCCGTGTGATAGAGATATCCGTCATGCTCGCACGCCTTATTGGTAGCCTTACCTCTATCCCACACAGGCCATGCGGTTGTAACGTCAATATTGACAACAACGCTGCCGTGTCCGTTCTGCGTATACAGCTGAGGGAGACAACAAGCATTGGCAGCGAATCGTAACCTTTGTTGAGGGTTATGGCAGCGCATCCAAGTTGACCGAGCAGGAAGTTCAGCTTCTGCCTATGTGCTTGCGATTGCGTAGAATGGTAACATTTTTCCACCGTATTGGCCAATGCTGGGACGGGCACGCCACGCTAAAGGAAGGTACTCCATTCTACCCAACATGAAATTTTATTTTATTTTAAGGATATTATTTTAATATATTATAATGTGGGATATTATATTAATATGGATGTATAAATGGTCTCAGTGTATGAGCGGTTGCGGTTATGTCTTGCCATGGAGCAGTGGATTTCTGATAACAGTGCGCAGTTGCTGCAGTTGTGCCGCCGCCAGCTCGTGGCTGGGGCGTGCCCATAATCATTGTCTTTACCGCATAAATGCTCTTCTCTTCGGTTTCTTACCTCACCTTGCGAGAAGCATGGAGGAGCAAAGTCAAGTGAAACTTGTGGTGGTTGACTTGCGCAACAGAAAGTACTACGATAGAGCGCTTATGCGAAAGTTTTATGAGGAGCTTATGGTGCCTGCCTTCGGTCAGTTTAAAGATGAGTTGGAATCATTTGATTCCTGGGTCGAACTGCTTGAAACTGTGGAAGGGGCACCTAGCCCAGTCGTTCTACATGTGCTTCTGGTTATCAATCTACGCTCGTCTAGTGGTGCTGCAGCTTCCTGGGACGAGTCTTCTGGTTAGTCTGAATTGTCCGCCCATTATCGGACCCTCAATAACCTGCGGTACGGCAGCGCCAGAGGCACGCTGGTGGCGTAACGCGGAGGAAGTGGACATTGTGGGTGGCACTGCGTGTGAGTACTACCGAGAAAGCAACTGCGGCCTGCTGACGTATACCGCCCTGCCGTACGGCTGACTGGTGATGGGAACCTGGTTCTCTAACTTCTACTACATGTTTTTCATGGTACGTCACCACTTACCTCAATAGCTACACAACAACGCGGCCCACATGGCAAAGAAGGGGCGTTGGGGCTTTAATGACTCGCTACGTTTTGGAAATCCTCCGCCTGGATGCCATCTCTGGTACTGCTTCTCGTGCGGAAGAGAGAGCCCTGTGGCAGTGTTGGGTAATGTATCAGTTTCGCCTCCCAGAGGGGAACGCCAAGTGCAATGCTATATTCCTGGAAACAAACAACCCCGAGCATGTTCCATGTGAGGCCGACGTAATGGATCCTCTTCTTCGGCATCAGGTGCTGCAGCGTATGGGTAATGTCAGCCAGCCTATTGTATCACGCCGCTTCCATTCCAACCTTTCTTCGGGTCAGGATGGTGGATTTTGGACTTTGACTATGTGCAACCGGCCCTCTCTACGCAGCAACAGAATTGCCACACATTGAAATTGGCAGTGCACCATACTTTCCTCGAGAATTGTGCTAGTGCGGAAGTCCCAACGTCAAAACGACAAGGGATAAGGGCTGCAGTTGTGCTCGCCTTTATGCAGGAGTTCTATACTTGTTTAAAGGGAGAAGCCGCCCTTCTCTCGGACCCTGACTTTGTGGCGGTGCAAAGGAGCCTATCCGCGCAGCTTTTCGTCTTTACTCTCGGAGAGTGAGATTGGCCCCCAATTTACCGAAACAAATTATTCGTTGTTTCTGTCCTTCTTGCAACGCGTTGTTTACCACGATGACCCAACCACTGAACTATGAGGCACTGCAGGAAGCCTTTGTATTCCTCCTCGTACTCGCGTTTTTTATCGAACGCTCCCTCGCTGTTGTTTTTGAGCTACGTTGGTGGCACGGCCCTCTGGACAAGTACGAACCCCAGTAAGTTACTACTCTCCGTCGTCTGACACACTAAGGGCCCTCGTGTCTACAATTTGCATAGCCCTGGAGTGAAGGAGTTAGTCGCTGTGGTTGTCTCCTATTTTGTCTGTTCATGGTACGATCCCAATAAGACGTTTATGAACATTTTCTCACTCTTTTCACAGGGCTGGGTTCGACGCCTACGCCACCTTGTGCGTACTCTAATACCCGACGTTTATAACAAACAATAACACAGTAACGGTATTGGGGTTATTGTTTCTTCTATTAATTGTGATTCTCCGCTTCTTTCTCACCTTTCTGCACCAGATTCAACAAAGACTCCATATTCCTCAGCAAGGTCTTGAATGCTTTGCTGGTTGCTGGTGGCAGCAAGGGAGCGATGAAACTGATGCAAGATGTATTAGGCGTGAGAAAGGATGTCATCGAAGACAACATCGGTCGTCGCAAGAACCGTGTCGAGTATGAGGAAAATGTGAACCTAAGGGTAAGCAAGAAAGGCGAGTAACCCGAGCGTTAAATAAAGGGAAATGCAATTTCCTCTTCTTGGTCGTACAGATCATCTCCCATGCGACCAATTGGCGCTGCAGTGTTCCTCGCACCTAAGAGTTCCAGGCGCAGTTGTTTGAAGAGCGCTGCCAAGAGTCAATGGAACACCACAGGAGAAAACTCAAACACGTAAGTGCGAGCTACTCTACTACTTCCGCTCAAGTAACCCCTCCAGCCCAATGGTTTCACCATGCTCATAAGTCCACGCCACAGGAGGAAGAAGATGACCGATTTTTATTGGCCAAGGTGGTGGAAGAAGACGCGTTCCCGGCCGATGAAGGGTTCTCTGTAGTGCAGAACAACTCTGTATTCATTAGCCCGATGAGCACGATGAAGCCTCTTCCCTCACCCCCGACCCCGAAGCAAGCAGTTGTCTTTGACCGAAAGCCTGCGTTATGGGGAGAATTACTACTTGAAAAAGTCGAGCAAGGACCAACCGGGGGCCCTAGGGCCGTGGCCGAGCACATGCCAGCCACTTCATTGGTGCCCCCGCTGTCATCCATATCTTCTACTTCCGACAATGATGGTATGAACGAGACAGACGCGGTTGCTTTGGGAAAAGAGCCACCCCATAAGGAGCTCTCTCCAAGGGAATGGGGCGTGGATGTGCTAGACGACGAACAGATAAACCCACCATCTGTGTCCGGAGAGGCGCCTTCCTTTCCGACCTCATTACACAGGACACCAAGAAACCCTACGTTACCTGCGAAGGCCTCAACAACGGCACGAGGCGAGCAGGAGCGCAGGGTGAGGAAAGAGTCTATGGAGTACATAGAATGCCCGCTATCGCCCCCCGAATCCAACCAAGAAACTCGAGGAAGCAACTTTCTCGCAAAAGACTCCAGCATCACACCTGTAAACATCCCGCTTGCCTTAAACGCAGAGGCAAAGCGTCACAAAAAATGTATCGTTCAATAAATCCGATTGGTTTTTTGTTTTCATTGCTTGCGTTACCCCGACCTGTCGTCTTCCGAGTCATCAAATTCCTCTTCACATGGTATATCTTCCTGTGCGCCCGACTGGGTACCTTGTGCTCTGCAGCTTCTGAGGCGCTGTCCTCCGACCTGGCGCATGGCTTCCCATAAGGCCTTAGCTTCTTGTTCTGTGAAGGTGCTACCCTCATCTTTTTGCATGTTTGCACTTGCTCTTGTTGGTGGCCCAGTTGGTTCTGTGGCGTTTTGTTCTGCAATAAGGGCTCTGCGTTTGCGTTCTCTAAGCTCTTCGTAGTCCATGAGCGATGCAGAGCGATGTCGATCTTCCTGAATGAAAGGATCAGGGTTCTGGATCTGCATCTACCACAAGGGACCGGCTCACTTGCTGTGCGCGCAGGCCTCTGGCGTGGTCAAGTTCCTCGAGCATTCCTGGGTCATCGGGGCGAAGGCTAACGGCTGTCTCGAAACTGGTTATCGCTAGCTCCACTTCGCCGTAATTGAGCTGTGCCCGTCCGCGTGTTACAAACCCCTTGTGTGAGGACAGTGTTGATTGGATAAACGACATTCGATGTCATCAAAGCCCTTATAACTTGTGTGAATGGATGTCACATGCCTCCACCCAGCCGGGGTCAAGTTCAGTAGCACGAGTAGCGGCCTGTACTGCGGCCCACCACTGCTCGTCTTCCATCAGCACCTGCTCTCATATTCGTGCGGCGATGAGACAGATGCGGAGTGAAATTCCCTCCCCTTATACCCACCTGCGCCTTAAGCTCAAAGAGTACTGCCCGCTCTGGGGTCAGTAGAATTGCCTGGTGGAACTTGGCCAGTGCATCGCGCCACCTTCCCTCCTCGGCCAGCGCACTCCCCTCAACCTGCAGCCGCTCACTTGCCTGCTTGGCCGTCTCCCCCTCCTAAACAGACCATTTATGGCCGCCCCTCCTCAAAATATACCAGCTGGTGCTTGGATACCTTGTGAGGTGTATCCTGTATTTCTTGCCCTTCCTGTGTGCTCAGTGAAGCAATCCCGCGTCGTGTTGCGGAATCCTTCCAACCAGAAAAGGAGAAGAGGGGTTTGCCGTGCATACGCGTGCGGGAAGTAGACTGGCCCTCTTCAGCAGCAGGAAAAAAAGACAAAAAAGCAAAAGCTTTCCCCTAACTTTTTTTTTTCTCGAGGGGAGCTACTGGCTGGCGACAGGCGCGCTGGAACGCTTTCTTTTGACAGAGGTCAGCACCTGCTCCGCGGCGTCCGGGATGCGTGTGCCTAAAGTATGCCCACAAGATGATGAGAAGGCATGCGTTTGCTTTTCACCCAAAATGGTAGTGGTAGGGGGTCGTGGTCGTACCAGGGCCGAAAATGCAGGAAACGCCGCTCGTGTAGAGGAAGTCATAGTCGCCGGGCGGAATCACGCCGCCTACCACCACCACAACATCTTCAGCGCCCTGCTTCTTAAGCTCTGCGATGAGCTCGGGGACAAGAGTCTTGTGTCCAGCTGCTTGGCTAGAAATCTGCCTCCATGGACGGACGCACGCACGCACAAACACACACAAGGGCGCTTGGGTCAAGCACAATGGGGGAGCAACAGTAGTAGTAGTAGTAACAGGACTCCTATTGCTGGTCGTCCCATGATATGGTGGTTGGGAGGCCACGTACGCCAACAGCGTGAACGTCGGCGTCGATGGCCTGGCGAGCAACCTCAGCAGGCGTCTGGAAGAGCGGGCCCACGTCGACATCCCAACCGAGGTCGGCAAAGCCAGTCGCGATGACCTTGGCGCCTCTGTCGTGTCCGTCCTGTCCCATCTTGGCGACGAGGATGCGGGGCCGCCTGCCCTCGTCCTGCAGGAACTGGTCGGAGAGGCCCTGGATGCGGTGGATGAGGTCCTGCTGCGGGTGGCTGGACGAGTACACGCCGCTCACCAGCGTGTCGTTGAGCTGGAACCGCCCGAACACTTTCTCCAGCGCATCGCTGATCTCGCCCACCGAGCAGCGCGCCCGCGCCGCCTCGACGGCGAGCTCGAGCAGATTGCCCGCGTGTTCGCCCGCCGCCGCCTTGGCCAGATCGGCCAGGCACCGCTCCGCCCGCGCCTTGTCCCGACTCGCGAGGATCGCCTCGAGGCGCGCGATCTGCTGCTCGCGCACCGCCGTGTTGTCGATCTGCAGGACCTCGATCTTCTCCTCCTGCGCCAGACGGAACTTATTCACGCCCACGATCACCTGCTCCCCCGAGTCGATCCTGTTGCGCGCCCACCACACCGCACACACCGCGCACGCCCGAGCCTCGCTCAGCCACACTCACCAACACACACACACACACACACACACGCATGGGGGGGAGGGGCAGGGCGCTCGTACGCAGCTTGGCGCTTGGCGGCCACTTGCTCGATGCGCAGCTTGGGGATGCCCTTCTCCACCGCCGCCGACATGCCTCCCATTGACTCCACCTGCGGGCAAGAAGACGTTAGTTCGTGCACGAATGAGAGATGGGAGATGGGGAATCACACCTCCTTGATAATCTCGAGGGCCCGGTTGGCCAGATCATCGGTGAGCTTTTCCATCATGTAGGATCCGCCCCATGGGTCGATGACCTTGGGAATGCCGCTCTCGTCGCGTAGGATGAGCTGCGTGTTGCGCGCCACCCTCGCCGACGTGACCGTGGGCAGGCCCACCGCCTTATTTCCCATTCCCACGCACGCCAGCAGCAGCAACACACAAGGCCGTGGGCCACACATAAACACGCACACACACGCACGCACAAGCACCACCCCCATTAAGCACGTTGTTGGTGTAGGATTTGTATTTATGTATTTATGTGTATCTATCTATCTATCTATCTATCTATATATATAGTCTATCTGCGGCGCGCCACTGGGGTGGTCGGGAGGGGGGAGGGGGGAGGGGAGGGGAGGAATCGACCTCGTCGTAGGCGTTGGTGTGGAGGCTCTGTGTGCCGCCCAGCACGGCCGCCATGGCCTCGATCGTCGTGCTGCGTGGCGCGCAACCGAAGCGATGTGCGATTGTGCGGTGTGGGGAGGGAATCAGTCACACCCGCCTATCAAAATATATACCATGTGTGTTTATGTTCATGTATATACAGTTCAATATATATGTGTGTGTGTGTGTATATATATATAGCCTCGAGCCTACGTAATGGGGGGGGAGAGAGCCACGCGGCGGGATGCCAGCTTGGGGGGAGGGGGGGGGTAAGTAGGCCACCGGATGATGTTGTTGTAGGGGTCCTGTTCGGTGAGGGACCATCCTGAGGTCTGGCAGTGAGTGCGGAGGAGGAGGGACCGCTCGTCGCTGGGGTCGAACTTCTCGCGGAGGAGCTGAGACCACACGCGCCGAGCAGCGCGCAGCTTGGCTATCTCCATGTAGAAGTTCATGCCGATACCGAAGAAGAACGAGAATCGCGGCGCCAGCTTGTCCACGCTCAGGCCTGTCAGCGAATATGCGCACCCACCCCCCACAACAACAACAACAACAACAACAACAACAACAACAACAACAACAACAAAAACAACAAGGAAATGAGACGTCCACCGATCTCAGCATATGGGTGGGTGGGTGTGCATAAATAGGCGCATGGACATAAGAGGGGGACCATATTGTGCATGTTCATCCTACCCCATTAGGGGGGGGAGGGGATGCGTGCCTTGGGCCATTCCAGTGCGCACGTACTCGAGGCCGTCGGCGATGGTGTAGGCCAGCTCCAGCGAGGCATCAGCCCCGGCCTCCTGAATGTGGTAACCTGCACCCCCACCCCACCCCACCCCACCCCACCAAATGGGAAAGGAAAGGAGTGAACATTTTACACACAAGAGGAGAGGGACTGGGGAGGGGAGAGGGGGGAGAAGGACCTGAGATGGAGATGGAGTTGTACTTGGGCATGTTGCGGGAGGTGTAGGCCATGATCTCGCCCACCACACGCATCGACGGCTTCGGCGGATAGATGAACGTGTTCCTGTGGCGAGAACAGGTATTGGATTCGGGGCGGAGGCAAGGAGTAGTTTTGCCCTCACACTGGCGGTATGCACGACACCATGACACGCACGACACAGATACACACACACACACGCGCGCGCGCGACACACAGGATACCCACCTGACCATGAACTCCTTGAGGATGTCGTTCTGGATGGTGCCGGAGAGCTGCGACTGCTTGACGCCCTGCTCCTCAGCGGCCACAATGTACATGGCCAGTACGGGGAGCACCGCTCCGTTCATGGTCATGGACACCGACACCTGGAAGGGAGGGGAGGGGAGGAATCGTCAGGAGGCCAGCCCCGCTGACGGCGCCAACAAGAAGGGAAGGGGAGGGGCAAGGCCGAGTTCTCTCCCTCGGGCCTATACCGGGGTGTGTGGGGATCCCAACTCCACCCGACCTCACCCACACCCGACCTCACCCATACCCACACACACACACACACACACCACACTCACCTCCACCCACCGAAATGAGTTGGATGGGGAGGGAAGGACACCTTGTCCAGGGGGATATCCTTGAAGAGGATTTTCATATCTTCCACGGTGTCGATGGCCACGCCGGCCATACCCACGTCGCCCTTCACGCGGGGGTGGTTGGAGTCATATCTTGGTTTGGGG